>JADDOH010004819.1:0-10207 GCA_016648135.1 Agrypnia vestita | reverse complement strand
ATCATTAACATTGATTTAACGCTATTTATACATTACATCATTACAGGTCAATCATTATCATTAACATTGATTCAACGTTATTTATACATTACATCATTACAGGTCAATCCTTATCATTTACATTTAAAATTTACCACTCCGCATATCCTCTTCCTTTCTTTTTCTTTTAATTTTTTTTTTCTTTAACAATGACAACATGTACTTGATACTTAGTTTTATTTTTAATTTTAGCTTAAATAAAACAAGCTATCGTACTTCTTAGTTGGACCAAACATATTTGTCAATATGTGACATAGAGATACAAAACAAAGGGCTAAAACTATACAGACATCGTGGCATTTCTTAGTGAATCAATTAACATAAAAACTTATTTACATGGGATACATGCTTCAAGCGGGTCCCCCAATGTTAATGTTCTGTATACATCTTTGTAATTTCTTTTGGGATTACAAAGTACATGAATTTGCATCAACGCCACTTTCCCGAAAGGAATGCTTACATATACTAACATAATCAAATTCGATAGACACTTTTTTTTTCAAGAAATTATGTTAAACCTTATTACTAGAAGAAAAATTAAGAAAACTTGGCGTAAATTAATTAATGTAACATTATTTACACCTAAATAATGAAAATTCTTACTTCAATATGTAAGCTGGATTGAATGCAAAACTTTTTTTTTAGGACTTTCATTATACTAATCATTATCTTATCAAATCAGCTTTCTTCCACCCCTGGTATAAGAATATAAGAAAAGAATAAAAATAGAGAACACTAAAAAAAATTATATAAGCCACATTCCACCAGGCAGACAATTGAAAATTTTCCAAACAAGAATTATTTTGAGCTTTATTATTACTAGATTAAAACAACTATTTTAAAATAGACCGACAAATTATATTGCTTAAACGAGTAATCAAAACAATAATTGCATGTTTACAGATAGGTTATATACCTACAACCTACAAATTTGTATGAAAAAAAAATACAATATTGGGGGCTTGAATAACTAATGACAAATTAACATTATTCTTAAAAATAATTAAAACTCACAACTTAACATTATTCAACTAGGTGTATGTAATATATGAAAACGTAAGACATGAAAGCCTCGATCTAAAGTAATATTAATGTTTATTCCAACACGGCATTTACCTATTTGCAATTAATTAAACTATTTTGTTTCAACCCCGTGTGCTAAAATTCATTCTGCAGACAGATTTCAAAAGACTAAAAAGTCGGAATCTTATATCTCTTCAACCGTGTTACATTTTTTTTTTTTCGAGATAATATTCTATTACGTTATATATTATATATTACATCAATATCAAACATCGTCGGCAATAATACAATCAATACATTTTTTTATTATTTGCCACAAGTTAGATTAATTCGGGATGATCTCGTTATCATTTCAAATTGCAATGTCCCGTTCATTTCGGTCCTTAACTACATATAAAACGAGTAACCTCCACCTGCAGAGGTGGCCTGGGTTATCTAAATTATCATTCCCTTACTTAAATTAAACATATCAGTTGCTCATTAATTAGGTACATATTACATTGATATTATGATTCACCACTTTGCCTCAATTTCTAATTCGGCCTCTACCTTCTTAATTGATTGACCCCTGTTATCTTTATTGATAATGACCGCCTGGTCGTGCGTTGCGGGATCTTCGCGCCCTTATATTAATAATATAATTTATACGATCCTATATCTCGCGGATAGTGTCGCCATGTGGTGGATCGGTATGTCAGCGCTTTCTAAAACATCTATGTTGTCTGTCGAGGACAATAGTAAGTTTACTGCGACGACTTTCGGAATTATTATCTTGTTTTTCTAAAAAAATGTCTTTCCCAAAACAATGGCGACTTCTCTAACAAACGCAGCTTTCTAAACCGTTGTCCCATGTGTTCGCATTTGGCCAAGATGTTCTTTCTATTGTTTAATCGGGGTTAGAGATATACGTTCCGCTGCAAGAAAAGGTTTACCATTTTTACCCTTCCAAGATGTTACTTAAGAACAAAAGGTTGCGAACGTGTTGTCCATCCTAACAAAAGGCCGTGCGCCCTTAATGTCTTTGGCGATGCCCAACGCCCTCGGCAACCCTAACTTTCTAATTCATTGTTTCATATGTTTTATGGCGGGCTATCCTAAGAGCCATCGTCCGTCGCAATGTTATTTTTTTGAACAATAGGTCACATATTTCGTCCTCGAACAAAAGATCGAACATCCCGGGGCTGCCCTGGCTGTGACCACATGGCGCGTGATCTTCGAAACATGGGCGCTTTGATTTCGGTATTGCCCTAGGACAAAATTAATAACCTGGTTCGCGTCATATTCCGGTACATCATATTTACCGAGATACAGTGATGTACCGGAATATGACGCGAACCAGGTTATTAATTTTGTCCTAGGGCAATACCGAGATCGAAGCGCCCATGTTTCGAAGATCACGCGCCATGTGGTCACAGCCACAGCCCCGGCATGTTCGATCTTTTGTTCGAGGACGAAATATGTGACCTATTGTTCAAAAAAATAACATTGCGACGGACGATCGCTCTTAGGATAGCCCGCCATAAAACATATGAAACAATGAATTAGAAAGTTAGGGTTGCCGAGGGCGTTGGGCATCGCCGAAGACATTAATAGTGCACGGCCTTTTGTTAGGATGGACAATACGTTCGCAACCTTTTGTTCTTAAGTAACATCTTGGAAGGGTAAAAACGGTAAACCTTTTCTTGCAGCGGGACGTATATCTCTAACCCCGATTAAACAATAGAAAGAACATCTTGGCCAAATGCGAACACATGGGACAACGGTTTAGAAAGCTGCGTTTGTTAGAGAAGTCGCCATTGTTTTGGGAAAGACATTTTTTAGAAAAACAAGATAATAATTCCGAAAGTCGTCGCAGTAAACTTACTATTGTCCTCGACAGACAATAGAGATGTTTTAGAAAGCGCTGACATACCGATCCCCACATGGCGACACTATCCGCGAGATGTAGGATCGTATAAATTATATTATTATTATAAGGGCGCGAGGATCCCGCAACGCACGACCAGGCGGTCATTATCAATAAAGATAACAGGGGTCAATCAATTAAGAAGGTAGAGGCCGAATTAGAAATTGAGGCAAAGTGGTGAATCATAATATCAATGTAATATGTACCTAATTAATGAGCAACTGATATGTTTAATTTAAGTAAGGTAATGATAATTAAGATAACCCAGGCCACCTCTGCAGGTGGATGTTACTCGTTTTATGTGTAGTTTTCTCATTTATTCTGTATCTATTGTTAAGTACCGAATTGAACGGGACATTGCAATTTGAAATAATAACGAGATCATCCCGAATGAATCTAACTTGTAGCAAATAATAAAAAATGTATTGACCGTAACAAAAGGAAAAAACTTGATAGTATTATTGATATTGATGTAATATATAATATATAACGTAATAGAATATTATCTCGTGAAAAAATGTAACACGGTTGAAGAGATATAAGATTCCGACTTTTTAGTCTTTTGAAATCTGTCTGCAGAATGAATTTTAGCACACGGGGTTGTAACAAAATAGTTTAATTAATTGCAAATAAGTAAATGCCGTGTTGGAATAAACATTAATATTACTTTAGATCGAGGCTTTCATGTCTTATGTTTTCATGTATTACACCTAGTTGAATAATGTTAATTTGTGAGTTTTAATTATTTTTAAGAATAATGTTAATTTGTCATTAGTTATTCAAGCTCCCAATATTGTGTTTTTTTATACAAATTGTAGGTTGTAGGTATATAACCTATCTGTAAACATGCAATTATTGTTTTGATTACTCGTTTAAGCAATATAATTTGTCGGTCTATTTTAAAATAGTTGTTTTAATCTAGTAATAATAAAGCTCAAAATAATTCTTGTTTGGAAAATTTTCAATTGTCTGCCGGGTGGAATGTGGCTTATATAATTTTTTAGTGTTCTCTATTTTTATTCTTTTCCTATATTCTGATACCAGGGGTGGAAGAAAGCTGATTTGATAAGATAATGATTAGTATAATGAAAGTCCTAAAAAAAAAAAAAACGTTTTGCATTCAATCCAGCCTACATATTGAAGTAAGAATTTTCATTATTTAGGTGTAAATAATGTTACATTAATTAATTTACGCCAAGTTTTCTTAATTTTTCTTCTAGTAATAAGGTTTAACATAATTTCTTGAAAAAAAAAGTGTCTATCGAATTTGATTATGTTAGTATATGTAAGCATTCCTTTCGGGAAAGTGGCGTTGATGCAAATTCATGTACTTTGTAATCCCAAAAGAAATTACAAAGATGTATACAGAACATTAACATTAGGGGACCCGCTTGAAGCATGTATCCCATGTAAATAAGTTTTTATGTTAATTGATTCACTAAGAAATGCCACGATGTCTGTATAATTTTAGCCCTTTGTTTTGTATCTCTATGTCACATATTGACAATTATGTTTGGTCCAACTAAGAAGTACGATAGCTTGTTTTATTTAAGCTAAAATTAAAAATAAAACTAAGTATCAAGTACATGTTGTCATTGTTAAAGAAAAAAAATTAAAAAAGAAAAAGAAAGGAAGAGAATATGCGGAGTGGTAAATTTTAAATACCGTCCGGTTTATCATATAAAAAAAAAAAAAAAACAAATAATAATGATTTTGTGGAGGTATCGAAGATAATCAATGTAAAATGATAAGGATTGACCTGTAATGTTGTAATGTATAAATAACGTTAAATATTGAGAGGCCTACTGTAAGAATCAAACTGACACTTAATAACAAGATTGATATTGTAATGCATACTTAAGGAATTTTACTATGATCTAATGAAACCCTACGTTCAATCCCATGTAATTAGTCAATAATGGTAGAAATAACTGGTCGATAAAAATATGTTTATCTGGCGTGTCGATTTAATTAAGTATGTATATGTAAGCAGTTTTGTTTTGTGGGTAACAAGTGTTGATGCGAATTTGTGTTTTCAATTTTCCGCCTTTGCCAATTTGTACTGTAATATTTTCCTTAAGTTTAATTCATTTTGCAATGTTTTTTTGGTGACGGGATAGGGATATGAACAGTGAACAAAGCGTTCGTGAAATAACAAAGTGTTTAGGCCTACATACCAGAAAAGCATCGAGATTAGCCGCAAACTGGGAGAACAATAGGGGGCGGAACGGAGGCAACATTGGGTTCAGTAACCAATAGCGTCAATCGGGACCTAGGAGGGATCAAGAGAGACGAATGGACGACGAAGGCGGACATCAAAGGAGCCAATCGGCGAAGGACCAACTGGAGGCTTCCCCTCGACTCCCCGCGACCACACCCTGGGTCGCCGGGGAGAGAATATAAGGCGAAGCCGGCCGCCAAGAAGGCAGTCGAGTTGGGAGTTGAGTTGAGTGTGGAGAAGCTAGAGATTCTAGCGGTGCCTGTAAAAACAGCATCGCCGATCACTCTAGCAACTCCTGGAGGAGCGAAAGTGCGAACGGCAACAACCGCCATTCGCTACCGAGTGCTGTGACGCACCGCCGCAAACGCCTAAGTATCAGTGCCGCCGCGACGCCGCAGCGTACCACCGCGACGGAGGACCGACGCTCTGCCGACGACCGCCACGACGCCGACGTCAGAAGCCGCCGACGTAGCCTGCACAGTCAGAGGACGACGCCGACGCCAGAAGCCGCCGCCCACCACGAAGCAGCACGAAGAAGACACCTGCCGAACTCTCCGAAACAGGTTACCCCGATCTAAAGACTTTTTCTCCGCCCACCTGGTTCTACCGAAGTGTTAATTTAATCTCGTCACCATTCATTTTAGCAGTAAGATCAGATTTTTTATGTGTTTTGTCTTTTTTCTTTCTTTGTTTATAATTTTGTCCTCTCCCTCTAAATTAGGGTTCATGTAATTTTTAAATTAGTAACCACTTTGCTGCGTCGTATGTAGGTTAAGATTAATGTTTCATGTAAATTAATTTGCTACAGTGCCCAATATAGAAACTTGTAAAATTGTTTCGATTTTATTATTTTTATATCCCTTCACCCGCCTCGAGATATCAGTGTCCTAGTCAGTCACCTGACGTTTTGATTGTACCTAGGGGAGGGCGTAACCGCCGGCATACGTAGATCTGAGATCTCCCGGCCGGTTTACCAGACCGTGATTTTATATCATCCTCTATCACCCTCAGACCACCCCCCCTACTCCGGTATATCAACTAATGAGTTTCGCCGATTGTTTTTACTGAGTATTTTAGGCATTTTTTTTATTTCTAATAAAATGATAATAAATGTGCACAGGAAAAATTCTGTATCGAAAAAATACATAGTGGAGAATAGGGATTTAATCCAATTCAAACCTAGACTTCTTCTACTCTGTTCCTTTATCCCGGTTCATTCAGGGTCGACTCTGTTTATGCGAAGACGCCAGGATCCTCTGACCTGGGTTGTCCATACAAGGAGATTTTGGTTTGGTAAGTGTTTTTACGGCCGGTTGTCACATTACTCCATGTTCTTCATCTTCTCAAAATATGGGCGCCACCGTTGACCTTAAGGGTTCTCCCGCCACCGTCCCTGCTGTGAGTTCCAACCCAACGCTGTCCTGACCTCTACTCAAAATATTTTGGAGAAGCCCAAAGACAGGGGTTTTATTCGGAATGTCCGTTTCCAGCTTGTTGGTCCGCAGGAGCTATATTATTTCACTCCTACCCCTCAAACGCTCAAGAAAAATATGTATATGGGCATTTCCTTATCCGCCATCCGGGGACAGGCTCCACCGAGAGCCAATTTGAACCCAGAATGCTTTAATAAAAATATATTGGAAATCCCAGGTTCATCTAATATGAATTACTCAAAGGATTAAATAAAATTAGTTGTTTCACTATAGTTGAAGCAATAAAATACTCATATAGTTGAATTTTTAACTTGAAAGTAAATGATTCTTTAAGATAATTGGTAACTTATTCTTTAGGAAGCGTTCATAAACCATGTGACCTGATCAAGAGGGGGAGCTATTTGGCAAAATGCTATGCTCGGCTATGTGTGGGCCGGGGAGGGGGGGAGTTATGGCTGAACTACGTAATTCTTTATTTATTTTATTTGACAAAATTAAACTACTGAAAATGCGATAGCGTACGGATGTTTATTTCCTTAGTTGGATTAATAGTTTTGTATTTGCCGTGTGCACAATGCCGTGCATACATGTAACTTATGGAGATAGCCGACGTGCCAAGCCCACCAATATTCATCAGCTAGCCAACCCGGTACCCAGTAACTTTACTCATGTTCGCTTGCACACAGGACTTTCCCCACCAATCAGTATTCTTTTAAAAGAAAACTGTTTCGGTTTGGATCGATCGCAATCGGAAATTCACGTGAATACAACAAAAATAATTTTAATTTTGTTCTATTAGTGCATCTTTAAAAATTCTAGTGCACATTTAAGTGTTGTTTCAAGTTCAAAGTGTGATTTGATGTGAAATGACTGTACAATATATATAATAAACAAATAAAGTGCTTTTCAATAAACTTTACGAGACTTATCGGAAATGTTTTTCATCCAAAATGTTTTAAAATCCGAAATAATGTCAATGAGATATGAAAATCTTTTATACAGGATATAATTATTGGTGATAGAATTGCAGAAAAAAAAACTATGCAACTTTTCTAAGTTTTTTTACGCGGCAGGTATAATTTGTGGTGTGTGGATGCAATATCGCCACTGTCCAATGGGCTCCATGCGGATAGTGGCGGCTTTGCACCTATACGCCAAATTTCATCAATTTAAACAAAAATGAATGAGATGTTTCAGAACTCTCGTGCTTAGAATCTTTTTTTAGTAATATTTCTAAATATTTTTTGTGTAAAATTTATGCTTTATTATACGGATTATTATGCAGTGTTATGTTGTAAAACAAATATCAGTCTTGTTCATTTTATACCCAATAATTCCAAAATAGTTTTGGTAAGAGAAATAGCGGAAAATGTCTTCTGGAATTAATAGGAAAAAATTTACATTCCACGCAAGGGGGGTCAAGGCAAAAGCGATGTGAGGGCTACATGGAGGGAGGGAACTACGGGTTTTGAGGGCCGACATTACAATCTATGTATGTATGTATGTGTAACAAGATATTGATGTACCTTTTTAAATTTTAAATGGTTAATATGCCTTTACTGCATAAGGTTTGGGTGTTGAAAAGTGATAAAGTAGTAATGGCCATAAATGAGGAATCAAACAAATGAAAGAACAATGGAAGAAGATCAACAAGCATCTGTCAATGGAAAATAAATTTTAGTACATTTAATTATTTATATATATTATCACAATTACAAATACACTTTTTAACATTAGTTTATAATGCCTTACTAGGCTAAACCTGTTCTGAGGCAGTTATAATTAACAATTTAGTAATATAACACAATACTATATAAAACAATAGAAAAGAAAAAAAAATATAGAAATACATAAAAGAAAATACATATAGGTACCTAATATTGTTAAAATAAATTTGTTTGTTGCTTTAAAAATGTTCTTCTATCCTCATTTTACATGTATTCACAGCTCAAATAAAGCCCTTATGTATTACAAATATTATATAAAAGAATTTTAATACTCTACAAGTTTAATATTTTATGTTCTGATTTATTTGTTTTTTTATTTCGGATTTTTCCACTCAACTCTCCATTTGGGGAGAGTATCCGTCATTTAAAGTAGGGATGCATCGATAAGCACTTTTGCTGATACAATACCGATTCCGATATTTATAAAAAAGTATCAACGATACAAATATATTTGAAATCTCCACATGACTTGTGGAGATTTCAAAAGGTGTAAAAGTTGTGAGTTTAGATTAGAAATAGGCAAAATTACTTGTATAATATTTATTAAGAATATTTAATTTATAATAAAATTTTAAAAATTGTAATTTAACAGAACATTATGTTCAGATTTATATGTGAGGGGCTTGTTGGTGTAGTGGTCATGACGCTCGTCTAGTGATCTGGTAGTTCGAGCCCCATTCCAGGATACCATAAATTTAGTCCTATTTTCATATCACAGGCTTTTCGCTTAGTTTGAGAATAGTAAGAATATTGACGCGATATGTATTCCGTGTTCGGAAGGAAATTATGAAACACGGGGATTACAAAAGCCTAGATAAATTGTGCCACTTTTAAAGATGAAAGAATTAAGCGCAAAGATGGCGCGTTTACACATGGATTATCTATAGTGCGAAATTCAAATTGTATCGGTATATCGGCAAATTAATATCGCCGATTCCGATATATCGGAAAACCCACGATATATCGGTATTGGTATCAGATGCATCCCTAATTTAAATCAATAAGAAAAAAATAGTTACAAGACTCCATAAAAAATTGTTCTAATTTAAAAATTTATTTTACCATTTAATTCAAGTAATTATTTAAATCTACAAAATGCCTTTCTCTCAACCTGATTGACGTTATCTCCTTTGGAAATCTTCTTGATAAAAATACTGCAGATTTACTGGTCTTCGGCAAGATGGAATGCTCATCATATGGATCCTGCAGCTTCTTTGACTTGATCAGTCTAGTCCGCGGGTTCCGTGATGTCTTCTTTTTTGCGTAATTACCAAGTTTTCAAATTTTTATTTCTTCTTTTTGTAAAAAAATCATAATTATTTGAAGGCGAGTTTCTATATTTAATTCCTGTGGTGTGATTGCAATTGTTCTTCGTACTATTCAGGAGTAATATTACAATTCAGATGTGTTTCTTTGCCTTCCTTTTGATAATATTAAGTTCAGGCAAATATTGATTTTATTTATATGCTTGCAGAAAACAAACGGCTGTCGCCGATTGCTGTTGCTAGGTTCTGCTGGTGACTGGATTTGTCAGTCGGCCATTACAATAGCCGGCTTTAGAAATTGCTAAAACATTACATCATTGAGCACAATTGTATTCATAATGACAGCATCTTTGGGCTATGGCCATGCTGAGTCAAATATTACAAACTTTTTGAACGCAGATTAAACTGCTTTATAAATTTAAAAAAAATTATAGCAGTAAAAATATTTAAAAATTGAGTACCCTACATATATAAAGTGAATTGGATAAAATAAAATAGATTAAAGCAGTTAAAAAATAGGCTCATCTTCAAAAAATTACAGATAATTCTGTAAAAATGTAAAAAAAAATGTATACATATATAATTAATATTTA
>JADDOH010004818.1:0-10477 GCA_016648135.1 Agrypnia vestita | reverse complement strand
AAAAGTAGGAGCAAAGGGTCTGCTATCTCCACGTTCCAGTAAATTAGAAATAGTTGGGTCTACACGGCACATGATCGTCACGTCCTCCAAAGTGCCAGCGGACCCTTTGGACCTTTGTCAGAAATGTCGGACAGCCCGGGAAAGTCCGTGATCACGTGATCGGAAACGGAAACGGTAAATTGATGTTGCTTTTAGTGCAGCCATACATATATATTGGATTGACCGCTTTGTATTATACATTCCTTTATTATACATACCTATTACATCTGTATACAGACAGGTGATATACAGCGCGTACAAGTAAAAAAACGTGCATTAGTAAGGATTCTGGGAAACAAATATTACTTAAATAATCCTTAACTTACGAAAAAGACAATTTAAAGGTCTAGCCGTAATACGTGCCTACTGCTAGAGTTTTACGGCTTTCGTTACTTTCGACACTTTATGGTAAAAAATTTCACATCAATGCTTGCACCTAATTGCGCGCGTTAAATTTGTTTCATAAATCTGTAAGAGAATCTCACTGAACTGAATATTTTCCTGCTGAAGCTGTATTATATTCGCGCTATATTTATTTTTGCAAGTTTCATGTAGTTGACAAGTAAATTTTTCGTAGTATAGCACGTTTCTTCAAAGGTCTGATTTTTTATAAGAACTGCGAGCAGGTCACTTACAGAAACGACACTTACTAATTCCATACTTAGTGACATGAAGTTTTGCTTGTATTTCAGCTGTCATTTTGCTTTGACAATCATATCATACTAATAATAAGGTAAATTTGTTTTTTTTTTAAATAGAGATGCGAACTTGGAATACGTGTCACATCAATATTCTTACTATTTTCAAACTAAACTAAACGCTTCGCTAGGAAAATAGGACTAACTTGCTGGTGTGGAGTGAGATTCGAACCCGCAACCTTTGGATCACGAGACGAGAGTCCTAACCACAAGACCAACAAGCTACTTTAATTCCAGAAGTGATTCTGAGATTACAAAAAGTACTGGTACAAGTTTATGAGATCTGATGGGGATAACTTTGTAGGCAATAAAATTATGGAAAGTAAAGAAAGTTCTTTAAATGTAAGTGATCGTTTTATGTGCAATATGAATACGTTTATTCACAACAGCATAAAATTTATGATTGATAATCATTTTTCGCCAATGATATGTACCTACATTTTTTTTCACAATTTATTTTCTTCACATTTTTGGAATATTTCTAGTCCCACAAAACGTCTAAACAGACGTTTGTCTGCAGGTTCTGTTTCACAATTTAATGTTACACTGTTACAGGAGAGATAAGAAATAAAAACAATTTCAAGTACAAAAGCAAAAAATAAATTTTAAGTACAAAGTAAAAAAAATTAAGTAATGTAAGAAAAAAATATTTTTTGTACATTTATTTAAATAATAGTACACATCGCTATTTATTCATTAACTAATTATTCATTGACATTACCATAATAATACACTTCACATCATTTCAATATTAATACAGTTCATATATAACTTATGTCGTTAACTAACAACCACTTTTTAAGTTCTACCATGAGTCTTTAGGCCTGTGGGAAAGGTACTTTGTATTTTGTTCAAGAACATTAGAACTAGAATTCAAGTGTCCTCAGTACATATTTATTTGTTATTCTTGGAACAGTTAAAATCTGATTTGTAGCGTATCTTGTGTTTCTGCCATGAGCAACTACCTTTTTGTAAGTTTCATTTTTGTGATTTTCTTATATCAGCTTACCTAAACTAAACATGATTTTCTCAATAATTTGGCGCGATTTTTAAAAAAATATCGCCTTTTTAAAGTTGTTTTATGACATTTACTAATGAATCCATACCCGAGCCAAAATTGTATTCATTGCATAATATGCTCATTAATATTATATTTATGAATAGGCCAGAAAGAACAAACACAATTTATGTAAGATATCTATATAAGTAATGAAACAACATAACACAAAATTAAATATTTATACAAGATTGGCATAATACACCAATTTAAATATTAAACAAAATCATAATTTTGAATAATATGGCCGAAGCAAAACATCGAGTGTTTTATCATTTCGTCTTGAAATAATTTCAGTTCTCCGAAATAACGCCAAAATATTAATCCCGAAAGTTTCGGGAGCTAAATCAGGGATTCGTAAATATTGGATTGGATTTCATAATCATTTCCCTATGGCCGTAGAGGGAGTTACCGTAAGCACAAATATTTTAAAGATCTGTATTGATTTATATATTATTTTTAATATTCTGTATTGTGATTCAAAACAAAGGTTGTTTATCGGCAAATTATCATCCTTTAACAAGATTTTGATTGATTTAAAAAGGATTAGATAATAATGAATAATTGCAGAAAACAAAATTAATACCTACTATTTCGAACGTAGTTCTCTTCCATCCTCCGGATGTTAACAGAGCCTTTGATTGGGGGTTGTGGAGTATTTTCCTACGATGACAAATAAATTATCTAAATGGTGATCAGATAACTGCATACATAGACAGCTGCACAAGAAAATATAAATAAAAATATTTTAAACAATTTTTATTAATCAATTAGAAAAGACGTACAGAAAAATCAAATTAACGAAAAAATATTTTAAATGCCGCCGGGACTCGAAACACGGACCTCCAATTCTATCCAGGAATGATAGATTTATAAGGTTGCAAAATTTTCGTTAACTTACCAGAGTGCCGTGGCGAAATTGGACATAGAACTGGAGGTCCGTGGTTCGAGTCCCGGCGGCATTTAAAATATTTTTTCGTTAATTTGATCTTTTCTGTATGTCTTTTCCAATTGATTAATAAATATTGTTTAATAATTCACAGAACTTTGTTCTGAAATTGCAACTTCACAATAAGAATGTGTTTCCTTTAATATATAAAAATATTTTACCATACGTAAGGTTGATTGATATATATATATTTTTTTTAAATAGAGATGCGAACACGGAATTTGTGTCACATCAATATTCTTACTATTTTCAAATTAAGCTAAACGCTTGTGCTATAAAATAGGACTAACTTGCTTGTCTGGAGTGAGATTCGAACCTGCGACTTTTGGATCACGAGGCGAGAGTCCTAACCACAAGACCAACAAGCTGGCATTAATAGGCTGATTGTGTGCAGTTTACACTCGTCACTGTGTACAGTTGTCTTCACATACACCTGTCTTGTGCACAGTTGTCATGCAATCATACGAGACAGCTTACACCCACTAAGTTCAATATTTTTTATGGGAAAAAATCTGAATAATAGTAATAGGCAATCAATAAAATATTTATTTATTTATTTATTTATCTTCATCTTGTTACATGACATAGGAGATAGAGCCGCTCATCTCACTAGGAAGAACCTGTGCCGAGATGAGCAGCTGAACAATATAGTGAGAACAAAAAATAATAAAGATATACAACAAAATACTACATAACTATACGATTAATTAATTAATTAATTGAGTATATAAATATAAAATGTGGATAATAAGAACAGTATATATTGTATAATACAAAAGCAATAGTGAAAGTAAAGTAATATATATAAAAAATCATATGCATGGATAGTAACAAAATGAATATAAATAGTACAGTTAAAAAGTATATATAGGTGTATACCTATATAAGAAAATTGAAGGAATGTTTGTGTATATTAAATAGTGATAAGAAATGAAGTTTAATGAGCAATAAATTATGACCTGTTTTCAGCAGTTGGGTATTTGTGCAAATGCAGGTGACAATAATGTCTTCTCGAATAGTGTATATTGATACGGGATCGTCGTTGCGGGTGGCAAATGAAACACTAAAAACAATTAAAACTTTTATTTACTACACAACGTTTCTGGACACTCATTTAATCGGAGCAACAGTCTTAAAATTCATACTAATTATTTCTAGAATATTTCACACAGGTTCACACTAATTCAGGTCACTAGAATTTCGCTGCATTATTGTTTGCGTGATACTTTTGCTTCGATTTTCATCATTATCATGGTATGCAAAAATCTCTCTAGCTTTGTCTATCGACAATCTATTAATTTATTTCTTCTCAAACACTTCTGTGAGCTTTTAGAAATAAAAAACACCTCCATCGAGCAGGTAATTTAATGTTCTAGCGCAGTATCTATAGACCAACATGTCGCCAAATACTAAAAACGTGTAAATCACACAACTCTCAATAGCCAACCGCATGTGTAAGGCGAGGAAATGCCCGAATAGTTTATTCTGTAAGGTAGCAAATAGAATCATACCGACGCATACTGGATTTCCAGTCCTATGTTTTTGATGCAAGGAAAATCGAAACAACTCATATCGAGTCGACGCACATCGAGAACTTTGTGTATATTTTGTGTATATGTACGAGTGCGTATATAAACTAATTTAAGGGGGGGGTAAGGTTAATTCGTACAAAAAAAAGGCATGTTTTTGTGAATTTTTTGTGACGACACAGTTGAAATAACTATATTAAAACCAATGGTACATTAAAGTATGACATTTGAAAAATATTGTGTAAAATTTTCAAGAAGAAATATTAAAAAATACGGCAATGGCAGCAATTATTCGGACGTGTCTCAGAAAAAAGTAGAATTGCGGTGTCCATCATAACTTGGTGCTAGATCATCTGAAATCAAAAAATCAAAGTTCATTCGTTAGATAATAGGTTTTTCCAGGTAACACTGGGAGGGTTTTTCGAAATTTCAATTTTTCAATTTTTTGGAACACTTTGAAGGGAAAAACGCGATTTTTTGCGAAAAATATCGACTAATTTGTTATTAAAAAATAAAAATTATTAACATATTTGAAAAAAACTCTCCAGAATTACCTTGTAAATTATGTACAGAAATAGTGTTCAAAATTTCAAAAGGATCGGTGCAGTAGTTTTGAAGTTATGATGGACACCGACTTTGAAAACGTGAGATGTGGGGAAAACGCTTTAAAGTTTTGGACACTGTAAAATTCAAAATAAAACTCAACACTTATTTTATACTTGCACATAATCGTCGATGCCATGTTCACACAGCAAAGAGCTTTCATCATCAGCATCTTTTTGTCCTTGTCTACGCAAAACTCTTCCAATACAATAGCACGTCCGTTAATCCTGTGAGCGCGTCTCTAAGGCCCGGTTGTTTCAAGTTCGATCAAAGTAAGCGGTCGATAAAAGCATAGATTTTTACGAAAACGGATTGTCTGATTGGTGGAGAACGTAAAATTTCAGTTTAAACTCTACGCTTACTTTGATCGAATTTGAAACAACCGGGCCTAAGCGGCCCGAGCAGGTATAGGAAATCAGTCTGAGTATCGCTCAAATGTTCATAATTTCGTCAATTTTGCTCCGATTGACTTGAAATTTTGACACAATATTCTTGCGATGTTTTACATTCATTTAAAAAATTAAAAATAAAATGCAAAAAAAAAAGTTATAAACCTTACCCCCCCTTAATACTACCCTTCTCAAATAAAAATGTGCAATGAATAGTGTGGTGGATTTTAAATTGAGTAAAAATGAAAAATGGATGGAGCTAGATTCGGTGGTCTAGCGAATTAAAATCACTTTTTTTTATCTGTGTGAATAATATCGATGCATTAATCTTTATTTCGAAATAGTCGAGAGATTGTTAATAGTCCCTGACGGGAAGGACCCCTGCTTTTGGCAATAAATGTAGTGATGAAAAAACAAACAATTGTGTTTCCATTTGTGGGGTCGCTCTCCTGCCAGCCGCCCTCCCGGAGGGGATGAGGTCCCGGGGGATATTCCCATTGTTGGGAATGTCGTCGCGAAAATTTCTTATTCAAATAAAGTGATGAAGGAATCTGAATGCGAGAGAAGTCAAATGTGTTTCAATTGAATCATGAAAAATAATTATGCAAATAATACATATTTCATAAAAATTTACTTTGGTATGAATACAAATTGCTTTCGTGGAAATTTATTTTATATCTACAATTACTGACTTATTATTAAAATTGCATTGAAAATGATTGTGAGGATGACATATTCACGAACAGTTTCAGATTATAATTATAATTTACCAAACTGTTAACAACAAAACTTTAACCAATAAATTAAGAACATAAATAGTCTCATGCCATCAAATCTATCTAAATAAAAATGTAAATATTCGTTTGTACAAAATCGCTAATCTCTGAAAGTTCTTCACCGATAGCTTTGAAATTTTGGCACAACGATGTATTCGAACATGAGGATGTTTTTTATTTTTATATAGGTACCTACTAGGTATTTATTTATATAAATAAAATGTAAATATTCGATTGTCAAAAATCTTAAATCTCCTAAAGTTCTTCAATTATTTCTTTGATATTTTGACACAGCGTTACATTCGAATTCGCACAAATTATTTGAAAAAAAGGCGCCGGTACCTAACATTTTCCGAATTCAAATTTTTTGATTATATTAGGTCCTTACATATGAAATTGGCGTTTAGTATGGGAGGAAAATAAAGCCGATTTTTTTTTATTATAATATATTTATTTAAGCAAAGTATGTACCATTGCGATCTATGCACTTTTGCCCTCTCATAGGTAGTTCATCGATCCCTTTACTAAAAAAACCATTCGGACGGGAATCAATAAAATCTTTGAAGGCGGTTTAAACTGCCCCATCGGAGTTGAATTTTTTCCTTTGCAAGAAGTTATCCAAATTTCGAAAAAAATGGTAATCTGTTAGGGCAAGGTCCGGAGAGTACAGTGGATGTCTTAGACATTCCAATTGAAGCTCCTCTAATTTGGTAGCCGTCTGTTGTGCAGTGTGTGGTCTAGCGTTATCATGAAGCAGCAGTGGCCTAGAGCGATTAACCAGCCTCGGTTGTTTAGCAGCTAGCTTTTCCATCATAGTTTGCAGTTGCTGACAATAGACATCTGCCGTAATCGTCTGGCCAGATTTAAGAAAGCTGTAGTGAACGACACCAGCACTAGTCCACCAAACGCTCACAAGTAACTTTTTTGGAGTCAATTTTCGCTTGGGGCATGGTTTGGCTGGTTCGGCAGGGTTCAGCCATTGCGATGAGCGCTTCCGATTATCGTACAGGATCCACTTTTCATCACAGGTAATGATTCGATTTAAAATCCCTTCATTATTGTGCCGGTTGAGTAATGCAACGCAGCAGTCAACGCGCGTTTGTTGATTTGCTTCACTCAATTCGTGAGGTACCCACCTTTCAAGCTTTTTCACCTTACCAATTTGCTTCAAGTGGATTAAAACAGTTTTATCACTAACACCGCAGCCTGCAGCTAACTCGGATGTGGTTTGCGATGGATCCGCTTCCACAATAGCCTTCAATTCTTCATTATCAACTTTGGTCTCCGGCCGTCCACGGGGCTTGTTCTGCAGGTCGAAATTTCCAGAACGAAAACGTTGGAACCAAAAACGCACTGTGTTTTCTTTTACGGCACCGTCGCCATACACATCATTAATCCTTCGAGCCGTTTCTGCAGCACTGGTGCCACGGTGGAACTCGTACTCGTAAATAACGCGATATTTCAAGTTTTTCATTTTGTAAACTGAGTGACGCAAAGAAAAAAACAATTGAGGAAAAAACAAATGAATTATAATTTTCAAAACACAAATACATGAGTAAATAGCTGTATAAATTTGGATTTGGAATTCCTAACCAAAGAGAAGATATTTGAGATCAAATTTGCCAGTACGGCAAAACGCCAATTTCATATGTAAGGACCTAATACATTTAAAAGAATCCTAACTGTTTTTATTCCAATAATGAGATCCCGATTTAAATTCAAAAATGATTTTAAAACAATCGAAGCACAAGACTAAGTAACGCATCCCTAAATTTCGACTATAAACCAGACGTTAATTATTTCGCTCTATATTGACGCTTGTATGATGGCGTCATAACAGATAAAATTTTGTTTATCTTTCGAAAATGCGGCAAAACGCAGGCATTTGTAATACTCCTATATTTTAATACTGACATTTTGACACTATAACAGCGATGAATTTGGATGCTTTCGTAACTGATTGTCAAATACCGAAACAAATTGCTTTGGAAACTATATCTCAGATACTGTAAAAACGCGCGAAACAAACGAAACCAGCGTGGCCTAACGGTTGAAAACCCTCCAAAAAAAACTCTCAAGTTAACGCTCCAACACCTACTTATAAACTTTTTTCATCGGAAATTCCTTCTCGAAGCTTCCCCCTCCACCAAAGATCTCATTGGTTAATTTCTATCATGTTTTCAAATCAGGCCTATCACGAGCCAACACCTATTTACGAGTCTACCATGGGTGTAGTGAAACTTTTCTCCAATACGAATAATATTATTATTTTTTTGAATCGACGTCCTGTCGTCAGTGGCGCAGTCGTGACTCTCACAACACAAGTAATAAATTAATCTTAAATAGTTCTTTTGGAGATATTCGATATAATTATTATTTTATTTCTTATTTCTTGTAATAGGGTGGCAGGTTAAATTCATCACAAGAGCACGATGAAATTTAAAGTTTACTTTCACAGTGTGCATCTAGCAACATCCTTTGCTGGCAATGCAATAAAAAAATTCAATATTTTTTGCGGTCCTAGTAAGAAATTTGCTGGTCCAAGTGAGAAAATTAGCGTAATGTTTTTCTCACAAAATTGAAAATTGTGACCAAACGCGATAAAATTTTAACTTCATTTTCACAGTGTGCATCCAGAAATATGCATTGCTGGCAATGCAATAAAAAAATTTAATATTTTTTGCGGTCCTAGACAGAAATTTGCTGGTCCAAGTGAGAAAATTAGCGTTCTGTGTTTCTCACAAAATTGAAGATTGTGACAAAGCACGATAAAATTTAAAGTTTACTTTCACAGTGTTTATCTAGCAACATCTTTTGCTGACAATGCAATAAAAAAATTCAATATTTTTTGCGGTCCTAGTAAGAAATTTGCTGGTCCAAGTGAGAAAATTAGCGTAATGTGTTTCTGACAAAATTGAAGATTGTGACCAAACACAATTAAATTTAAAGTTCATTTTCACAGTGTGCATCCAGCAAGGTCTAATGCTGGCAATGCAATAAAAAAATTCAATATTTTCTGCGGTCCTAGTTAGAAATTTGCTTGTCCAAGTGAGACAATTAGCGTTATGTGTTTCTCACAAAAATGAAGATTGTGACAGAGCACAATGAAATTTAAAGTTTACTTTCACAGTGTGCATCTAGCAACATCCTTTGCTGGCAATGCAATAAAAAAATTCAATATTTTTTCGGTCCTAGTAAGAAATTTGCTGTTCCAAGTGAGACAATTAGCGTTATGGGTTTCTCACAAAATTGAAGATTGTGACCAAAGGCGATGAAATTTAAACTTCATTTTCACAGTGTGCATCCAGGAAGTTCCTTTTCTGGCAATGCAATAAAAAAATTCAATATTTTTTGCGGTCCTAGTAAGAAATTTGCTGGTCCAAGTGAGAAAATTAGCGTTATGTGGTTCTCACAAAATTGTAGATTGTGACCAAACACGATTAAATTTAAAGTTCATTTTCACAGTGTGCATCCAGCAAAGTCTATTGCTGGCAATGCAATAAAAAAATTCAATATTTTCTGCGGTCCTCGTAAGAAATTTGCTGGTCCAAGTGAGACAATTAGCGTTATGTTTTTCTCATAAAATTGAAGATTGTGACCAAAGGCGATGAAATTTAAACTTCATTTTCGCAGTGTGCATCCAGGAAGTTCCTTTACTGGCAATGCAATAAAAAAATTCAATATTTTTTGCGGTCCTAGTAAGAAATTTGCTGGTCCAAGTGAGAAAATTAATGTCATGTTTTTCTCACAAAAATGAAGATTGTGACAGAGCACAATGAAATTTAAAGTTTACTTTCACAGTGTGCATCTAGCAACATCCTTTGCTGGCAATGCAATAAAAAAATTCAATATTTTTTAGGTCCTAGAAAGAAATTTTCTGGTCCAAGTGAGAAAATTAGCGTTATGTGTTTCTCACAAAATTGAAGATTGTGAAAGAGCACGATGAAATTAAAAGTTTATTTTAACAGTGCGAATCCAGAAATATGCATTGCTGGCAATGCAATAAAAAAATTCAATATTTTTTCGGTCCTAGTAAGAAGTTTGCTGGTCCAAGTGAGACAATTAGCGTTATGTGTTTCTCACACAATTGAAGATTGTGACCAAAGGCGATGAAATTTAAACTTCATTTTCACAGTGTACATCCAGAAATATGCATTGCTGGCAATGCAATAAAAAAATAGAATATTTTTTGCGGTCCTAGTAAGAAATTTGCTGGTCCAAGTGAGAAAATTAACGTAATGTTTTTCTCACAAAATTGAAGATTGTGACCAAACGCTATTATTTTTAAAGTTCATTTTCACAGTGTGCATCCAGCAAGTTCTTTTGCTGGCAATGCATTGAAAAAATTCAATATTTTTTGCGGTCCTAGTAAGAAATTTGCTGGTCCAAGTGAGAAAATTAGGGTTATGTGTTTCTCACAAAATTAAAAATTGTGAC
>JADDOH010004817.1:0-56676 GCA_016648135.1 Agrypnia vestita | reverse complement strand
ATTGGTTTGACAGCGGTAAAAAAGCTGTTTGTACAACCCGAAATCGAGTTTACTCTGATCTGAGAGTAAAAAAAGTTACTCGGGTCAATGTTACTCGAACCAAATTTACTTCTGCTGGCGCAACCGAGCCTAAGTGAACCTGCGCGATTTATACCAATGTCCAAAAGATGATTGATATTAAAGTAGCAATACGCGAACTCTGTTCGAAACATTCCCTTTTCCAAAAAGCTCAACACCAGTCCGGCCCGCCCCAGTCGGGCGATGTTATGATTCCGAGTGTTCCGAGGCGGTGGTCTCTTTATATGGAACGACTCTGCCTCGTTCCGAATCGATTTTGCCGTCGGTAATAGCTCCCTTTGAACGGCGAAAATACACACTCGTTTCGTCAAAATATTTGCATTGGGGCACTTGTCCGTGCCCCGGGCGCAACTCCCGAGTTAACAGCTGCCGTTTCCTACAAGTTCAGCGCATTTCTTTGCTTAAAGGATATTATTCTTATCTCGTATAAAGTTAATCAGGAAGTTCCGGAGTAATTACCGTAGTTTCAGTGTTGATCTTTTTATATGAATAATAAAAAAAAACTTTATTTTTACCGTTTTTATATTGAAAATATCAACATGTTTCGAGGCCAATTTTTTTTTTTGAAGAAGAAGTTAATGTTTTTATTTATACGCTCGCGCGTAATATTTACGAATAAGAAAATTTATGATTTCATATTTATTCACCCGATTCAATACTAGAACAGATTTTTTTAATGAAATCAAATTTTAATGCGAAGTTTTAATTTTGTACGCAATTCTAGGACCTTAAAATAAATCAGATAATCAAATACGAAAACATCTACCCATAGATCACCAAATTATATCAATTATGTACATAATAGACATGAACTAATCGAAAATTGTTGGTACACGATCTGGTGTAACAGTTGGTTCCTATACGTTTGCCATGTTTATAAAAATTACTACGAGCTTGTAAATTTTGAAGCAATTATGAAAAGGTAAAACTAAATACTATTAAAAAATGTAATAACTTTTTAACAAAAATTCGTATTTACTCCAAGACTCGGTTTGGAATGAAATTTTTAAAAATTAAAAAAAGTAACGTCTATTGTAAAAATATATTTTGTACATTATGGGATTTAATTATGCAAGAATAAATACTTTAATTGCCCTATAAATGTGTCTTTAATATACGCCAGGAAGGACATTCTTTCATTGTCACCCAATCCCCTCGCCTAAAGAGGGGATTTAGTTGATCTCTGTATAATTTTATACTCTGGGCATCTAACTATTTCGTTCAAATATTGAAAAAATATTTTCACGAAACCAGTTGTGACAGTTTCAATGGAATCATAAATAGTTAACATAGTTAACATCACATAACATGATGAAATTTGTAGTCGCAGTTACCCGGATTAGGAATATTACGGGTTCATCTTTCGGTGTTAATCAAATATTTTTTCGATGGACTTTTCTAGATAAATTATTAATGGATTTGTCATTAACATTGTAGAGATTATTCATGATGATCCTTAAATTAAGTGATGAACTTTGTTACCTCTACACGAGTTTAATAATATTTTTTATATTTTACTGCTTAAGTTTCGAGAGTAACCGATGAGAGATTCTGTTACTCTTGAAATTTAAGTAGTAAAATAAAAAATTATTATTAAAAAAGAGGTAAAAAAGTTTTTCAACTGATTTAATTTTTAATATATATATTATTAAAACTCTATTAAAAGAATGGCACGAAATAGTAATCGCGATTATTCTTTTTGGTGTACATACTTGTTCGGAGAGTTCCAAGGCAATATAAGAATTCCTTATATTTATTTAAAAGTACGAAGTTATATTCGTATTGCGATGTAACTCATGTAACGCTGCGCTGTCCCTGTGCCTAGATCCCTGTTATTAGTAACTTACTTACACAGAAAAAATATATTTTAATTTAACTTATATTTCGCTTTCTGAAATACCTTTTCATTTTACTTAAAACTTTATATTTCTCAAATTCATTTTGCTTACTTACCATCACGCCGTTTCCCGAGAGGGTAGGCAGAAAGGACACAACTCTCGCCTCATCCACACTCAAACATCTTCGCATGCAAGCTCAACGATTGTTGACGCTGACAGGAGCATCTTCCAATATCTAATTAACCTGGTCACGCAATGTCTCTCGCGGTCGCCCTGCTTTACTGGCGCCGCGCCGTCAACACTTGCGTCACATATCTTTCTTAGCACCTAGCTCAACATGCCCAAACCATTTGAGCGACCCTTTTTTAATTCTATCAACTATGCTTTCAGCTTTACATTCTTCATTCTTTACTCTATCGTAAATGGATTTTATAATAACCTTTGTGTTGTAAAAATTTATTACCATTGAAATAAAAATTCATGTTTTTTTTAATGTGGGGGGGTCACTTAGAAAATATTAAGAGCTCAACGTTTTATGGATATTACTGAAGTCTGTAAAATTTTCAAGACGATTCGTGAATTACAGTCTGGAACTTTGATTTTCTTAATTAAAATCTATTTTAGGGAACAATCGAAGCCCCGAGATTCGGAAGTAATAGAGATGCGAACACGGAATACGTGTCAGTCACATCAATATTCTTACTATTTTCAAACTAAACTTAATGCTTGTGCTAAGAAAATAGGACTAACTTGCTAGTCTGGAGTGAGGTTCGAACCCGCGACCTTTGGATTACTTTTATTTTATTATTTTAAAAATTGGGGTTGCCGATCTACACTAAAAAAATTATTTAAATCGCTAACGTAGTTGATAAATATTTATTAAAATTTTCAAATGATTCTTTTCACTTTTGTACTGATAATTTAATATTTATATGGCTAGGAGTGATCCAAAATATAATATATTTTATGTTTACTTCTTGCCGGGATGAAAGAAAAATAAAATCTCTTGTAACCATAACAATGAGATAAACATGTCATAATTTATTTTCCAAGAACATAAATAATGGCGGTTACATATTGCTTTTTTATATCTCATAAAATGGTTTTCATAAATGTGTATATTTATGACCTCAATACGGCACGCTTACGAGTGAGAGCATTTATCTGAGCCTATGTTGTTTTCTGAAATTCCTGTCTTCCAACAAAAGCTTAACAGAAAACCAACCCATAAAGGGTCTTTGAGAACCTGCTGTTCTAAATATGCCCTCCATTCTTGAATAAAAATATTTTGAGTACTGAATACTTTTAAATTACACCAGATAATGTGGTATTGAAGGAAATAGGTTCTTATTATATTATACACCTACATCAAAACTCATTATGCTCTATTTAAGTATTATTATCATAACCTTACCTTTTATTTTTATTATCATCATTCTCTGTTTATTTCGCCGCACACTTATAAAATAATTTTACTTTTAGTCTTAACCTACATAATACATTTAAGTCTTTAATACAAACAAAGGTCACAATTAATGTGTTTCAATAGACGTTAGTTTTTTACTTCATTGCGGTAACTCCACATTCGTGTCAGTATACGAGTATTACATTTCAAGTTTAAAGGCAAAACGCCTTATAAAATTATATTTATGTTTACTTAACTATTTTAATTATACTTAACTAAGCCTTTTAAAATTGAATTGTAAGAATTTCGGGTAACGCTAGCTATGTGTAAAACGATATTTTATTTGATATCATAATTGCGCGTCTCGTGAAATTCTTTGGTAATGTAAAAAATATAATATAGGGAAATTAAAATATACATTAGATCCACTATTTGAATTATCTTATTAAGTAATATTTTTACCTCACTCTAAAATACATCTGTTCATGTATCAAAAATTAACTAAGTAATTCAACGAGTTTACAAAATCCGTAATTTAGTGCTGTCTAACTGTTGCCTATTGAATTTTCTGCTTTCATTGTACCTATACTGAAATTGGTTTTCGTTTTTTTAGCGCGCCTAAGAATTTATTTTCATTAAAAAAAACATTTTGCCTATCACTTCTGCCTACCTTTCTATTTTCGTTTTGAAATGAAAAATAATAATAACCGAGTTACGGCTTTAAGAAAGTTTCCACCGTTGTCAAGTTTCGCGGGAAACGTCGCAGAAATAAAGATAAGTAAATAATACACAAAAAAATGTTTTAAATGTTGTCAATTTCTCTTCGATAAAATAGGTAGGATATTTTAATTACGATTAAAAATTATTTTTATTTATTTATTTATCGTGAACTTGAATTATATATGAAACACTCATCTCACTAGTATGAACCTGTGCCGAGATTAGTAGCTTTACAATAAAAATAAGGATAAAATACTATATAAACTTAATTAATTTTTTAGATATTAGAAATATGTTCAGAAAACAATTATATATATATATATAACAATTAAATAAGCAGTGTTTACAAAGTTGATTTATATAAATTATAATTATGTCACCACATTATAATTATGAAATACATCGTTCAAAATATTATCGTGTATTCACTCATTAATTTAAACTAGGAGCAAAGCAATTTACTCCTAGTTTATTGCTTGCTGCTAGGCCAAACGGTAGGGTATGGTGATATATACATATTTACATAAATTTATATAAAAAATATTTTACTTATTATAAAGTCAAGCAGAGACTTAAAAATTAATATTATTTTGCGATTAATCGCGATGCTTCTAACGCATTGCAAGTGATTGAATACTTCTAAAACACACAAATATGCTTTTAAAATAGTTATGAATTGTCAGCTTGATGCCTACTCTTTGCCTGATAATATTCAAATTCGTCGCCCTGTACTCTTTTCGAAAGGCAATATGGTGTTTTTGCTTCTTATCTCCCTATATGAAGTAGTTCTTCTTTCTGCATTCACTCTTTACTTAAGGCTAGACATCAATTTACCAAATGTCAAATGTCGATGTTTGGTGTCATTGGATCGTGACCTTTCAAGACGAGGACGAGACATCAACAAACCTAATATCAGATAAATTTTGCACTAGCGCATATACAGAGGTGAGCAGATTATTAGACTCATACACAAATTTTCATGTTTTTCATCTTGGGAGGTAATTTTAATACCCGTTTTATAATTTATTCATCAAATTGTTTTTTATTTAATTAGAGCTGTTTTAACTCTTTGTTTTGTTTTACATGGAAACCATGTTTTCAGATTTATTTTGTTAATAGAATAATTATTGCAAAATGTTATAACTTTCAGCGCTACCCGTGTAAGTTAAGTACGTTGAGTTTGGAGGATTTTTTTTGCGATTTCAGAGGTTTTTGTAGACTAATATTGTAATAATTTACTTAATTATCTACTTTGAAAAATATTTCACGCATTTTTAATGTTTTTAAATAACACTGTACCACCCGTTCAGTTGTTTTTTTGACCCGGTGAGAAATTTTTATGCTATGGGGAAGAGAAGTAACTTATTTCCCTGGAGTGGCGAAAGTGGCGGAAAAGTGGCGAAAGTTAGGCTTTTTTACATGAAACTAATGACTCACAAAGAGCAATAGTCAATAAATTGAATATATCACAGAAATCTGTTAGTATAATTCATCAGTCGCTGCAATATAATGTCCTGACTGGGAACAACCGAGTGGGAAAATGTGGTGCTAAGCCAATTTTGACCCCCAGATCCAAAAGAAAACTGGTGACTATGTCGCTGAAGAATCGGAAACTTACTTCTAAGGACCTGAGTGACCAAATGAAGGTAAAAGGAGTATATAAGCGCAAGGAAAAAGGCAAAAATCACACCAAGAATGGCAAAACAATGTTTTTTTGGGCCAAAAGTGTCAAAAGTATGTCAGAAATTGATCGGGAGAAGGTTTATATGAAACTACCTCGGAAATATTTTTTTATTTTCAGATCAGATTTTTATTTCAGATCAGATCAAATTAGAGGGTCACAAATAGGCCAATCAGAGGTTCAGTGTTCCCAGACAAAAAAAAACTCTTTTTTTGGGTGTTATATTTTAATTTTAATTCATGATGATGGACCCAAAATTCGTGATATTGTTACGTGTATATTTCAGTGATGAATCAATATTTCGGATGAATGCAGCTAGTACGTTCGCAGACGAAGAGGGGAAGAGTTCAAGGTTGAGTGCGTGGCGCAAACTGTACAATATCCTATATCGGTTATGGTGTGGAGTATGTTCTCTTTCCATGGACCAGATCGCCTTTACATTTTGGAAGGTACCATGTGAAAATAGCAATATATAAAAGCCCTGAAAAACCGAACGCTTCCGTAATACCATTAGTGGTTTCCAGATGGTGATGGAACATTCATGCACGACAAGGCTCAATGCCACAATGCCAAAGTTATCCACAAACAACCTCAAGATATGCAAATTCCAACGCTTCCATGACCTGGAAATAGCCGTGATATGAACCTTATCAAAAATCTATGGTCGATTGTGAAGAAAGAAGTGAAGAAAAAAGATAACCATCAAGCAAAATCTCATCGGGGAACTTATTCAAGTATGGCATCACAGGCGAGAAATAAAAAAAGAGCTGCAAAAATTTGGTGCACAGCATGCCGACTAGAATTAAATTTCTTCTAAAGAACAAAGTAATGTTCACCAAATACTAGATATAAGCCATTAATGTAATTACACTAATTATATGTCATTAAAGTTTGAAAACTAAGAAAAAATTGTTTGAGTCTAAAAATTTGCACACGTCTGTATTTACGTATTCGTTCCAAGACCGAAAGGCTGGGAGGAAGAGAGACAACCATACCGAGTGCCGACGCTAAAATATGCAGAAACACCAAACAAATATGCAGTAGTAGCTCGAGTATTTTTCGTCCGAATTCTGAATGTATTAAGTATAGAATTTAAAAAAGGAGTATTTATATTTCTCCAATACTTAATGTAGATATTGTAAAAAAAGTAACCCATAAAAACCAAGTTTTTATTGCACTCCCTTTCTTATTTAATAGTGGAAACTGGTTTGGCGCTTAACCTACGCGTTGGGCTTCGGTCGTAAGACGCTACGAAAGGGAGTAATAAAAAATTTCCAAAAATCCAAAATTATACTATAATCAGGTTCCGTGTCTACCAGATGCGTTGAAATATGTTCATACAACTTAGTAAGTTGTATGAAAAAACCATTCAAAATTTGAAAAATCCAAAAATTTATTAATTTTTTTAACGAAAATTTGATAGATCTTCTTGATCGTCGCCATGAGCCTGCTTGCAAAGTTTCAGCTCGATTGGATTACGGGAAAAGGGTTAAAAATCGATCCAAATTTTTTTCATCAAGCAAGCAGACGCCACGAGTTAATAAAGGGAGTTTTTCTTACATCACTGTTTTTTTATTTTAAAATTATGTCGCATAAGTTTTTAGGTATTATTTTGATTTCCGGCTGTCAGGTCAAAATTTCTATAATTTTTAATAAATTCTATTTATTTCTGATCTAGAATTAAAAAAGCTACTACAATACTATTTATTATATTAGAAGAAAATTTAAAATTTTTTTTAAATTCAAAAATTATGTAATACAGTGACGTCTAATAATTTGACTTGCAAGTCACATTCAAAATCCACTTTAACAATAGACGAAGTCGCGAGGCCTCCAAGGTCACCAAATCGGGTAGTGACGTAAAAACTGACACACATTTAAAAGCACAAAGAAGTCAGTTCATATAAAACTAGTTTAAAAAAACCTTATTATATGCGATACATCAGTTGCTCTCGGTATTATAATGTAATATTACTTCAAATTAACGCAAATTTGACGCATATATAGGTACCTACGACTTCTACTGATTTTGAATCAAAAATAATGAGCAGCCGTAACTTGACATGTGCCCCTGCCGCCAGCAAGCGGAGACTGATTTGATAAAATACGCCATTTGTTTATAAACTATCTTTTAAATCACCAAAAAATATTGTTGAATATTTAAAGATTTATAACTTTGTTAATATTTAACATTTCTTTATTATTTTAGTAGAGTTTTTCCATCAAAATGCTACCTTTAAACTCATAAGAAAACATATTCCGCGTACCTACATATAAAATATTCAGTAAAAATTATCTTGCCTAAGACACTAGAAACGAATTTTTTGGCCGCGGCCTGTCGATTAATGCTTATATTTTCTTAATTATTGAAAATAATATTCGGTTTATTACTTTTATATACCTAAGAACAACGGTTTTATCTAAATTATCGCTCTAAAAAAATTGCAGTCTAGTATATTCATTCTGATATAAATTAATAATAAAAGCCCTCATTTTCGTAAAATAAAATAGTAAAAAAGAAATAGGCATTTGCAGTAAGTGTGCCGCCTTATATATTATATTCCAACGCGCTCCTCTTCATTCATTCGCAGCATTCTCCGAACAGAATGGACATGCCGTGAGTTTTACGTAAACATATATTTGGGGAAAAAATCGAAAGAAAATATATATCTCATAATATTCCTTTCACAAATATTATCATAATAATATTCTGTTACAAAAATATTTAATTTTGATTATTTTTCCAAAATACATATTTTCGTAAATGCCAACGTACTCTCAGCATGAGCTTGCCGCGTATCATTTCTACTTGAACGTTGTTTTTGAGGTTAAATTTGATACTCTTCGCTGGGCATCCCTACGTTTAGGGTTCTTCCGTCATATGAAGTCTGCAACGTGAATTCACCCTGGAATAATACATCTTTCATAAAAATATTAACAAAGCTATTAAAAAATTAAGGATAAAGCGATATTAACAAAACTATTAAAAAATTAAGGATAAAGCGAAAACGTCAACATTTTAGATAAAAAAAATCGACATATAGGCGGCAACGGTCAATAATAGAAATAGCGAAGTGGCGAGATACACAGATTATTTAAAAATACATAAATAGATTATTCAACGTGTACGAATATTTAATAGATTATTTTTTAATTGACTCTTATAATAAAAAGCGTGTATAATATTTGTAAACATTTTATCTGACACTGAAACAAGCAACATGTTATCTGTATGTATTAAATCAATCTGTATATTTTGCTACTTTGTGCCGTTTTTTTTAATAATGGCAAGATGCGCTCAATATACAACGATGTTATATAGAATTTATGGAATGTAATATAATAAAATACTCGATATGTGAGGTTATCTTTAATACAAATATTAATATTATATAAATTTTTAAAATAAGCACACTCGACTATTTTTTTTCACCACCAAAATATGTAGAGATGTACTAACGTAAATGCCTATAATCTGGCGCAACGTCTGGTTCCAATACATTTGTCTTGTTTAAAAAAATTACTACAAAATATTTAATTTTGAAACAATTATGAAAAGATTAAACTAAATAACCATAAAAAATATAATGTGTTATTAGGAGAAGACGTTTTTCTTTTCCTTTTCTCTTTTTTTTATAAATACATTTATCGTTCAAAGTTCATCTTTTTACAGAGGCATTTAATTATGGAAGAATAACTACTTTAACTGCAGTATAAATATGTCTTAGACTTACGCGAGGAGGAACTTTTTTCAGCTATGATCCATTCCCCTCTCCTAAAGAACGGGTTCAGTTCATCTCTGTATATTACATATATACACTCTGTGTTTTTACATTTTAATCTTTGTAGTGCAACATCGGAAAAATCGCCAAATGTCCAGTAACAGTGTCCGTAAAAACTATACTTTTTTGTTAAACATTTTGTTTTATTTATACTAGTGTGTACAAAAGGCCTCCTTTAACTTTTTTCAGTCCTCGAGCAATAAAGTCAACCACTGTCGTTTAGCACAGAACTAAGAACTAACGCGTTGTTACGTGTGGGATGTTAGCCATTACATAAAAAGTCATCCCTGGATATTGTATAAGTAGGCGACGTAAAACTTTGTTCATTATGATATCTTATTGTTTGAATTTAGCACGAAATGACTTCTTAACGATTCCAAGCAAACAAATTGAGGTCGTGAGGAGGAATATGCTCACCGTGGAATAGTGAGTGAAATGTTAAAGAAAAACTGGTTTTTCCCCTAAACTAATGAAGCGCGTTAAAATGTAATATATGTATAGGTTGATGTATCTATCTGATTTGAAAGGCTTCAAATGCCTTCCACGGTCAAACCATCTGGAGGCTCAAGTCCGTATCATATAATTAATTATATTTGTGTATCTTATACATTTTATATAGACATAGCGTTAATACTTATAATTATTAAAAATATATTAATCTACCTAGGTGAATATTTTTTTATGAAAATAACAACTATACTCGTGCTTTAATGTCAAAAATTTTAGAATTTTAAAAGGACGTCTGAGTCTTCGTTCTAGGGGAAAAATATTATTTTTAGGAGGAAACTTTCCCTCACTTTCAACTTCACCTAATATTCTTTTCAGTAATTTTTAAGCGTAAATCTACTTGGTGAAAGGAAAAATATTTCATTAATGGTTAATAGAGTAAGAGATATTAATTTTTGCAATGCAATGACATTTATAAAGAAAATGAGTCTTGAAATCCAGACTTGGCGCATTCTCTGAATAAAGGCATAATTAATATTAATAAAACTCTGTTACAGGATTTTTCCCGTTCTGGTCAACATCAACTAAAATTTATACTACTTAATTACTTTATATACTTAATAATATATGTCAATCCTTACTTAAAATAACCGTATTCTTTGAAAACAAGTGTTTAAAAGTGATGATGAATTAATCAAAAATACTCACACGTCGTTAATGTGACAGTTCACTCAAAAACTCGGCAGTAAAAACACAACAGCTGACAGACCCTAAAGTAAGTATAAGATTCCAAACTGAGTGGAGGCGTGGACTGGTGAGTCTAGAGGTTCCGGAAAGAATAAAAACCTCGTATGTATAAGAGATGTAGGTACAGTGTTTGAGTCTAACGTTATTCATTTTAAATAAAACTATAAAATAAAATTTTGGTTAAAATTGACAGAAATTGTCGCAATAACTGAAAATTTAAAATGTTTAGTACATTAAGAATTATAAAATAACATACAACTCTCAATTTCAACACAGAAATGTGTATACGATCATGACAACTTATTTGTTATCTCAGAAATATTCGAAATAAAAATGTTATAATTGAAATAAAAAACGTCTCGTGGACTTAAATCACATCTTATTCATTTTCTAAATTATTAATCTAATCCTATTAGTTTTCAAACTGTAATTACTAAAGGTTACTAAAATCTGAATTATACGAATACTAAGTTTCATTACTGATTCATTAATCTCTTACGTATCCTCACCATTGACAGGCACGAAGCCTATAAAGAAAAGAAGCGAGAAAAAATCCAACTGCACTCGCCATTATGCAAGCATCCCTGAAGAAATAATAAAGACACTTGAGATGAATGGCTGGCTGTGATATCGAAAATGTGAGTATGGATGCTGCGCACATGAGATGTATGAATGAGCACCGGCAGAATTCTCTAGTAAATATAAACGACATCAAAAACAGAAAGTCAAGGTTCAGAATGGAACGCTGCGAAATGGATAGAATGTTTACAAGCGAGGTTTTATGAACCTTTCACCTTCCCAAGTTTTAAATAGTTACGAAGAGCCGTCTGACTCCGGCAAGCGTGGTGATTCCACTGAACCTTATAATAAATTTAAATTACACTGTGACGATATTTCGGCCTTTATTAAAGTTATACAATAATTAAAACATAAAATACTACGTTTATTAAAAAAAAAATTAAGACTTGACTAAAAACACATATTCGCCGAGACATCCGAACCAAAACAATCCCACGAACCGTTACAACACACACTCGTTATTTTAATTTTGTGAATCTTTCGGAAATATATTTGATTACTACCGGAATATGAAACCGAAACATTTACGATCTAGAGAAAATTAGATTAATTACAAAACACAAAAATTTAAGAAAAAGATTTTTTTTTAAAAACCTTTTTTCAATTAAAACCAGAATTTATAAAAATTCTGACAGATCTTAAGATTTTTTTATGTTTATTGACCAATTTATAGGCCAAAAACCAGAATATGGTAATGAAATCACGCGACTTACTGAAACTATTTCGATTCTTATTCTGTTTAATAATAATTTACACTTGTACGATATTTTCCGAGTGAAACTGCGCGCGCAATTTATTATCGGTAGAACCTTGTTACGGGCTGGCCATCTGAAGAATGCAGAATACACCACTGCCTTCAGCGACGATACACAAGATTCAGCGTACAATTTAAATATGTATCTAGCTCATAGTGAAGCACTTTGCACATCGACATCGCGATGCACTGGAATTCTCGCTTGACCCGCGAGATGGATGAGGTCGTGTGGTTTTCCGATAATTCAAATTTAATTATTTCCCGAGTAAAGGAAATGCACTGCAGTTATGTAATTGCGCGTCCAATTAATGCATTTTAAGGATTAATTCATTTTGCATGTACCTACCTAATTAATTTGTATTTTTTGATGTATTCATATTAATTTTATTGTGGAAAACGCGCCAATTTCGATCGTATTTGTTTCCGACGGCGGGGTGGTCGTTTTTTTTCGTAAGAGAGATGGGAGCCAAGGGTCAATACATTTAAAAATTCTCTCTCGTCATAAAAACACCCTCATTGTGTGGGCCGGACACGTGTTAGCTGCGTTGGTTGAAACGACCGTTCGTTCATAAAGAAACATTGAACATGATTTTTAACGAATAGTTCTGGGTAATTCGACAATAACTGCCGAGGTTCATTATGTTAGGAAGGTCCGCTGTTGTCTCTATAAGGAAGAAATATATTACGAAGAATTGACAGGTTACATGGTCTACCGCAACTTTTCCGGGTACTGGCCGATTGTCTTAGGATAGAAACACAGTAATTGCGACGACCGAAAAACTGTCTGTAATTTTATATAATAGAAAAATAAGAAGATGTAGAAAAAATACCATACATCTCTTTTAGCTATCGCTGTCAAGTCACATCCGTTGAATTTCAAAATGCTTTGAATGACGAAATAGACCACCCATTATTACAAGTAGCCAGGACCTACTCTAGAATGAGGGAGATATTGTCTTGTAAATATCAATATTATATTAAGATTATCGATAATTAAATGTTCCTTAATAGGCAGTTAAGACTGATGATTATTACTTTGTGCTTTTGACGATTATATTTTGACAGGGAAGTGAATATACCTACTTCTTACTGTGTGTTTTTGTATTGGACTTTAATGTAATGTAGAATGTATAGATTAGGGTAAATGTATAGATAGAGATGTAGTTTATAATTTGAATGTAAATATATGTTAGCTATATTAATAAAAAAAGGTTAGATACCTACTAAGTGCTAAGATTTTGTATAGTGATAAAATAATTGTTAAGGTAATTAGTTAAATAGATTATTAAATAAAATAAATAAATAAATATTTATATTACAATGTAGTCCAATGTATTTATGTAATTAATTGTATGTATTGTTTTTACCAGTTGTACTAAATTTTAAGGTAATTATTTAAATAGATTATTAAATAAAATAAATAAATATTTATAGTACAATTTAGTCGAATGTATTTATGTAATTAATTGTATGTATTGTTTTTATCAGTTGTACTAATATAAAGGTGTTTATTTTTTTAGTTAATTAATAGTAAAATAAATATTAGGGTGGGGTGTAGTCAAAAATTAGGCCTATCCAATAAGGATCGGCGGAGGAACCAAGGGATTGGCCAAACAGGGAGAGGCAGGCCCACAGCCGCCAAGACTCTATATAAGAGACGGCTGGCCCCTCCCACAGACGGTTGAAGCCCGGAGAAAGGACAGTGAGTCACCACGGCTGAGAGTGGACCAGTGAGGGTCGAAGTGCTCCGTAGACGAGAGTGACGAGATGCCTACTGGCCGTGTGGTGGAGCAGAAGTAGTGCGACAGTTGAGTTGACTATGCAGAGGAGCTCCGCGGAAGACAGGGAAGTGTCTCCAGAGGCAACGGTCAGAGCGACCGTCCAGTGGACCCCTAGAACGAGGACCTAGAAGTCTATCAACAGCGGCATCAGGTGGATTGAGTAGCTTGATACTACCGCTGTTATAGACAGGTCCAGAAAAAGACGATAGGATCAGTGGATCCGGTTATCAGGGCGATAACCAGGCCGCCAGTGCCGGCACAGAAGACGGGAACGTGGAAGACGCACCACGCGTGTCTGAAATAAGACGACGAAGAGAAGACGGGAGATCCAAGGTAGTAGTAATAAGATTAATTTTTGTTGTTGTTTGTATATTGATTGTGCCCCTATAGATAATATATGATGTCACGTGTAATTGTACCATAAGCTACTTCTGTATAATTTTATTTTATTGATTTATTTTATGTGTCCGTAGGTTAAGGTTTGATTTCTAGGAATATTATTATTTTTGTAATATCATTTTTTTATTTTGTCTCCCCGTCCCACCCTCTAAGTGACTGATTGAAAGAATAGCGATACAGCCTGAGAGCGCGAGGTGCGAATTCGTGTACCTCCGCCTCCTGGCGTAGCCAGGACCTCTCTAATTAATTTAATTCAAGCTAATTAAATTAAAAGTCGTATCGTTAATTTTTTAGATTTTTAACGCTTCAATAGGCTAACATTCATTAACAATAGGATAGCATTCTAGGCAACAATTTTATTAATGAGTAACAAATCGTTATATAAATAAAAGATTTTTTAACAGTAAAAAAGTTTTTTTTGTAAAAACACTCGTGTATCTATTATAAATTGTAATTAAATAATAATCCCGGGCAGTGCCAGCTACGGACCGTAATACAAAAAATGAGAAAAAAAAATATTGAGAGAATTGCTTCTAGCGATTGATATCCGAAAAGTTTGTGATAATTTAGGAAACGAAGTTATTAATTTTTTATTGATCTTTTTCTTACTGTGCGTACTCTTGCACTGCATTAATTTACAATATATAGTTATTGATTGAAAAAGTTACTTTGAAATCACCACGCGCCGACGCGTCTCCGTACCACTATAAGTCACCATATAAGCCATACGACTATAAGTTTTTTTTTTTAATACAATGGAAATCTTAAAGGTTTATGGATTTTTTATCTTGGCCGAGTTTTAGCATTTTTGTCACATCTGTTTTGAATTTGTCAGTGGTCAGTTGTTTGGTCTGTTATGGTAGGTCGTTGTATAGTTTTAATCCGTTGCAAATTAGTCGGGATTGTCCTGTTTTTGTTTTGGCGTGCGTTATGTGATAGTTTTGAACCGTTCTAGTGTTGTGTTGGTTTTTCGTGTATTTTGTGTAATTTTATGTCTCCGTCTTGTATTTCGCCAATTGCTAGTCTGTGAATGATTTTAAGTATTTCGATTTTTGTATTGCTTTCGATGTTTAATTGTTGTGTTATACGGTATACAGTTTCAGTTGATGTCCGGTATTTCAGATTATAGACCATTTTTAGTATTTTTTTTTTGCTGTGTTTGGAGTCTGTTTAGGTTAGCTTTGTTTCCGGTTCCCCAGAAGGGTATCAAATATCCTATTCTACTCTTGACGTATGCCTGGTACATCAGAATTTTTACGGTCTTCGGTATGATTTCGTGTTTTTTGTGGAATAGGCTGGTCAGTTAGCCAGTGAGTCAATTACTTTGTCTATTTGAGAGGTCCATTGGAGGTGTCTGTCTATGTTGAGTCCTAAGTATTTAGTATTTTCTATTCAGTGAGTGTTTCGTTGTGTATTTTTATGTCCATTTTATGCGTTTTCCGTTTGACCTCAAAGTTCACGTAGTTACATTTTTGGACATTTTAGGTTAAAATATTTCTTGTTGTCCATTCAGTTAATATGTCTATGTCTTTGTTGATTCGTTTTGTGGTTTCTATGTCATTATTGTTTTCGTAAAATATTCCGAGGTCGTCTGCATAGAGTATTATTTTGCCTCTGATATTTAGCTACTCCAGGTCATTTATATATATATTATATAGAGTAATGGTCCTAGGATTGATCCCTGTGGGACACCATAGCTGACATTTGTACAAATACTTGTGGTTTCGTGTAATGTGGTGTATTGCTTTCTCTCTTTTAGGTAGCTGTCGAAAATGTTTAGGACGTTGCCAGTGATTCCGATTTTTGATAATTTGTCGACTAGGGTAGTCAGATGTACTATGTCAAATATTTTTTTTAAATCGAAAAAGAGTCCGGTCACGCTTTTCCCTTCGTCAATTTTTGTCTGTAAGTAATTGAATATCATCGCTGTTGTGGTTCCCTTTTCTTTCTTGAAAGCCGTGCAGTGTTTTCGTCAGTATGTTGAGTTTATTCAGGTGTTCGAGTAGTCTTTTGTGTATTACTTTTTCAAATATTTTACTAAATACAGTGAGGTTTGCTATGGGTCTGTAGTTGCTGGCTTCGTCTTGTTTGCCACTTTTGTGTATTGGGGTTATTCTGAATATTTTCAGCTCATTGGGAAAAATTCCAAGTTTCATGTGTCTATTTATGAGTCTTGTGATGCTGGGTATTACTGTGTCTTGTATAATTGAGTGTTGATACTTTGATTTTGTCGTATTCGGAGGATGCATTTTTTTGATATTTTTTATTATTAGCTTGATTTCTCTGTCTGTGGTTTGTCTGAGATACATTGAGGCGTTTGTTTTTGGGTCTTGTGGTGGTGTTGCTTTTTTCGGTTCATTTCTTTGCATTGCTATGTTTTCTCCGACTGTAGAGAAGAAAGTGTTTATGGTCTTTACTATTTCTTGCGGATCTTCTATGATAATTCCATCTTCTTTCTTTATTTTTTTTATGTTGTTTTTTTAATGTCTGAATGGGATACAATCCTATTGACGATTTAATGACACGACAAATTAATGTACGTTAGGAAAATATATTAAAAAATTCAAAAAGAAATTAACTGTCGCGCGGACGTACAAGCTACGGTAATGAAGACAAAGGAGGGAAACACTGAAAATGTCAACATATAAATAATGTATTCAAATTTAAAATGTTATTTTTTAATTTAACTAATTTCGATAAGAATAATTTCCTTGCTGTCTATGTGTAACTTCCTGTAATGTCCGTAACATTTTTAAAGAAAATTTCCTTCGATTTTTTTTTCTGAGAACGGACACTTTCTCGAACGACAAAACAAAAGGTCTACGGACATTTGGTCCAAAGACAAAAGGTCCACGGATAATAGATCCAACGACAAAAGGTCCACGAAAATTAGGTCTAATGACAAAAGATCCATGGAAATTAGGTCCACCGGCAAAAGGCCCACGGACATTAGATCCAATGAAAAAATGTTCACGGACATTTGGTCTAACGACGAGAGGTCCACAGGCATTAGGTCTAATGATAAAAGGTTCACGAACATTAGGTCCAACGATAAAATATCCAAGGACATTTGGTCCAACGACAAAAGATCCACGGATATTTGGTCTAACGATAAAAGGTCCACGGACGTTTGACCAAACGGAAAGATGGTCCATGGACATTTGATTCAACGACAAAAGATCCACGGACATCTGATCCAAGACTAAAGATCCACGAATATTTGGTGCAACGACAAAATGACCAATGTCCGTCCACGAAGATAAGGTACAACGACAAAAGGTCCACGAAAATTTGGTCCAACGACAAAAGATCCATGCCACAAAATTCTTATGTTATCCCAATAATCTAATCTAGTCTGTTCTTAACCGCCTGTAAGGTCCGTAACTTATTTAAAAAAAACTTATTTTTGTTTTTTTTTATTAATAAATAAATAATTATTCTTTAGGAACTGACATGTAAATGTACGTCGTTTTTGACGGGTTACGGCTAGTATGAATTATATTTTTCTTAAACTTGAGTGTATTTTTTTAAGATTATAAATTATCCAATATGAGATTTCAGTTATTGACGTGTAAAAGTACAAGGAAATTTCTAAAAAAAAGGTAATAAAGTAAACTCAGAAACAATATTATTGCTTCAGATCTTATCGATGTGTGTACTTTTATTCCTAGACTAAGGCTTGACTGCGCTGTAGCTGAGCCTCCGACGGGACGGGCGGGGCGCTTGTGGCGTGGCGTGGCGTGGTGTGGCGTGGCGTGGCGTGGTGTGGCGTGACGTGGCGTGGCGTGAGCGCGCAACTTCGCACCAGTTTAAGTTTTAATAGCGTTTGTGGCAGGCGTGCGTGATATTGTTCCAAGAAATAATATCATAAATACAAAACAAACATGAACTATGGTTGTCATCTCATCCCCTTTTGGAGAATAGAATATTCAAAGCAAAAACTTATCTCCGTTTAATCTTAAAGTTCGTTTAACATATAAAATTCTCCAAACTTTCTTGTATGCTTAACTGTCACTCGGCTCTTTCTTTTAACTTTAAAATATGTTTTCTTCGTAAGACAAATAAGCATTTTCTGAGTGGCCTCAGTGGTTGTAAAGCGTTTGAGTATGGCAGTCGTATTGTAAATGTCATCCCGGCTTTGTATAATATAATTGATATTTATTTAGAAAAAAAAAATTAAATTTGACTTAAAAAAAAGTCTGAGTACATTTTAAGCAAAAAAAAAGTTTGTAGAATGTTCCGCTTTATATGAAACTTTAAGCGAAGATACGTTTCGCAAATATACATATACATATTAACTCCTAGAAAAAAAAATGACCTAAAGGTTAGTGAAAATAAAATTCATATTTTTCAATTGTAGGTTTATAAGTATTAAGTATTTTTTTAATTATTAACGTCATTTTCTCGATATGAAACTTTTTCAAACAGCTGTTAAAACATAAAGTTGCGCGCCACGCCAGAGGCAAACAAAAACGCTCTCGCCACTGCACCGCTCCACGCGACCGCCACTCGGGGCCCTTGCGTGCGTGAACACACAGTAGTGGACATAACTATCGACACTCCTTGTAAATAGCTTATATATGCGGTATTCATTCATCCATTTTAAAATCATCTTAGGGTCTAACAGTAATTATATTAGCTTATTAATTAAAAAAAAATAACAATATGCCAAAATTATTTAAGCATAACACATTATTTATCAATAACAAAGATATTAAAAGTATTTAAAATTAATATTGAACGTTAATATTAGTTCAACGTTTGATTGAGTGGCATTGGGCTCTGTCCTTTTCTTAGAAGATGCATCTACCGCGCATATCCCTAGACAAATCATTGAATCTAGGGAATAACTTTGGCTCCAGAATCAGATCTTGGCATCTTTTATCCACAATTATGCTCTCTACCACTCCTAGGCATCCAAAACCTTCTGTCACGCAAGCCCATCCCGTTACAATCAAAAGATGTTTCACTGTCGCAGTGGTATAATATTTTCGCCTTGATGACGACGGACAAATCGATTCCATCACTCCAAAAAAATATAAATTTTGGACTAATCACTCCATATCGCTTTTGCCAAGTCTTTTAAAGTCCACTCCTTATGTATTGCAGCTATTTTTGTCTCTGTTTCATGTTAAGTAAGACCTTTTCGAGGTATTCTTGTTCGTAATTCATTCCAGAATAATTTCTTCCTGATTGTTCTGTCAGTAATGTTAAGTCCAGCAGCTTTAGGTACCGTATTAATATCTCTGGATATTTGACGACAGTCCTGCAGGGCAAGTCTGAAAATTCTTCTTTGGTCTGCCACAAAAGTTTTTGTACTTTTGGTCTTCTTGTAGTGTTGGCAAAGCTTTCTTACCCCGAATTTGATACTTCCTCCTTCCAATATTTTTGCGATTTCTTTCGAATGCCTTCTTTTTAAGAGCCAATTTCAAATATATAATAACTAAAAAACTGCGACTGCACTTCGACATCCGCAAAGGCAACCTCACCTCACTTCGAGCAATTGCTGACTAACACAATTATTAAACTGATTATGTCGCATCTGAAAATAATCTAACTGTAACATGTGACAATTTTACGTGCCGGGTAATTGGTTTAGATTTAAAATGTTACATTATGCTACAACTCAAAAACATTTTTCCCGAAATTTCAATGCATTTCCTTTAATTTATTTTAAAATACTATTTAATATTTCTAATCACCGATTTACATGTTTATTAATAGAATATAAAAGAATAGCACAAGTTTTTTTTTTAAAAACCAGAGCGCGCACTCTTAACCTTCCGCTTATATTAAAACTGCGCGTCGTTTTATCAAAATAAAATTCCATCAATTTTTTTATTTCGACAGATTATAAATTCACCTAAATTATTATAAACATTAATATCCTATATCTATATTTGTTCACTCTCTCTCAATGTCTGGGTTGCCTGTTTTTTGTTCGTCTTGATAAACCTCTTAATGATATACATAATATTAATCACCTCTTATGCCACGAAGCTTTCCATAAATTAAATTAATTGTACTAATTTTTTACAAAATTTACCTCTTCGTATATTTAAAAATATGACTGTTAAATAAATTTATTATTAATTGCATTATTCCGCTCAGTTAAATTTCTTCATTCTTATCATTTTAATATTTATTACATTTGTATCTATTTTTTTGTTAAAAATTTACTTACACAACTATAAAGCTCGCAAAAACTTTATTGACCTATGGAATAGGCAAAGTACAACGTAAAATGTACGTAGAGTATTCGAATAATATCTAACACTATGTGAGCGGGTGTGGACGTTAGTCATATCATCGGAGGATCATTGTTATATCACAGTTGGAAAACTTGGGAACGAGGTGGAGGTAAGCGATGGATGGGTTTATTAGACCGAGGATGTAGGCTCGAAGAGAGGGTCCGCAAAATTAGTGACAAAATTGGTAACGTTGACTCCTCTATCGTGATAATGTCCCCGCCCATTCTTTGCATCTGAATCGGGCTTTCTTAGCCAAACGCTGTATTACCCCGGTCTGTCAGGCTCCTTTGTCTTCCGACATGGCCCCGGCTGATTTTTGGATATTATTTGGAGAAGTGCATTACCGAGTGAACTACTTTGAAGGACTATAGTAAGTATAACGTGTATGAATAAATGTGTTTCTGCCGACCAAAGTTTCGATATTTTTTAATAAAGTGGTACATATGTATATTTTTTCATAGATAAATAATAATTACCTTGTTACACATAAGAAAATATTTTATTATACGGAAAATGTGGACACGTCAAAAAATAAGTCTACTGCAATTTATTATTCAATAAACCAAGTTTTCAACTTTTACCCAAAAATAGAAAGCAATATCGCTTCCGAAACATTTCCGTAGTTTTAGTCTCAACGGGACCCCTCTACGTAGAAGTTTTTCGTATATTTTTTACGTAATGAAATGCTTTGAACCTCATTTTTATGTTCTGTTGTCCGTTCCTTCAATGGTTGTTCAGTTGTGTTATGATATCATATTGGGAAACTTTCCATAACACACGGGCACAAATTTATCCCAATCTCTCTGGAAGATATTTTTTAAATTTGTATTCGTGGCAATACATTTTTATTTTATTTTAAAGACATATTATGTCTATATATATATACATATGTTTTTTTAAGGAAACGAGTCCCTTAATATTTGATACGTAAATAAATTCGTGAAATGCAGAGACACACAAATATCAAATAATAAAACTGAAAAATTAATTGCTGGAACCTGGATTCGAACCACGGACCTCTGTCTTACGCGGACAGCGTAATCGGCGATTTCACTATCCCAGCTACTTAATAAGTCGTCAATTGATAATTATATGGTTCTCTTTAAAATTTTAATTCGCTTATTTTTATTACTCCATTTCTTATTCGGAAAGTAATCGACTATTACGCGAATATCAAACGAAGCTTTGAGGCCTTTTCGCTAGTTGATTTCCGAATAATGGAAATATTCTTTGCTAAACTGCAAATAAGGCATATATATTATTTTTAATAAACTTTTTTTTTCATTTATTTTTTAAGGAAACGAGTCTCGTAATATTTAATACGAAAATAAATAAATGAAATTCAGAGACACATAAATATCAAATAATAAAACTGAAAAATTAATTAATTAAGCGGAAGTAAATCATGATAACAGAGTAAGTGAAATCATGATCGAGATTTATTTCCGCACCTGAAATAACTGATAACTCACGCTGATTCACATCAACTAACTGAAAAATATTCTTTAAATTATCAAATAATATTTTTTGTCAGGTGGCCCCTTGCCAAGTGTTGTTCAACAGAGAGGAAAGTGCGCTGTCAAAGAAAACTAAACGTGACGCAATTCTAAGTAACGAATACATTTTTATGACAATTTATTTACAAATAAAAAATATATATATATTGAAACTTTAGGTTTTTCATTTTAAATAAAATACATTATAAATATTGTATTTTTCTTTCGTTTCAGGTTTCAGGTATATCTATTTTATAACATTATTTATTTAACGACAATTTGAATAGTTACTGAACCATTCTGATTTTATAATTTAAAACATAATTCTAAAAATTTAATATACATTTATAAAAAAATATATAGTTAATGATACTATTATGCAAGTAAATTATCGATTATAAAAGTCAATATCAGCGTGAGTATAGTAGAATATTAACTTAGATTTGGTGTTCTGATAAGGACTTTGAGGAAATACATATTATGTTTCTAGAGGAAAGCAGCCAACAAACTGCGCAAGCTGTTCAGTATCGAATGTAACTAACAATGATAATATTTTCACAAGTTGGTAACGTTAAAATCTAACGATGGAGCTGTTTTGTCAATTTATATGCAATAATTATACGCAATAATGTCAATTTATATGCAATAATCATTAAAATAAGGAATGAATTAAAAACATAACATTTTAATATAATTAACTAAATGCATTGTTTTTATTCTGATTTAAAATTAATCACTACTAAAACAAAAATATATTATATGAAACATGCAAATATATCTTAATTTTTAATTTATTTGTATTTATATCAAATTACTTCATAATACATGTGAAGTTATTAATTAATGCTACACTTATTAATTCAAATAAATAAATAAAGTGTACGTTATAATTGAGTATCAACAAGACCATCGGTTACAAATCCTAATGTATTTGGTTGCTGCGTTCTCAAATTCCGCAGTTTTTTATTTGCAGCACGATTGAAGCGTGATATTTTTTTTTATATTAGGATAAAAATATTGAATAAATAGAATCATAAATACCGATATGTGAATGTGCACCATTTCGGCCGATTCTCAGGGAGTACGCGCGGCGAGGGGGCTCCCGAGGCCTGCCATGCTCCGCGCTGCAAAACCGATCACTACCCCCTTCGCCACTACGCTGTCGGCAACGTCACGGCCGTTCAGTACGTACTTCTCGCGAAACTTTATTTATTTATTTTGAATTTCACTTTCTTCCTCCCTCTTCGATCGGAAATTCCGCGGATTATTGTTCGGATCACCGCCTAAGATCGAAACTTTTCAATTAGCTTCTGTCGGAAAGTTTAAAAGTCGCGCCGTCATGTCGGCGCCGACCACATGTTACTCGCACAGCGCGGTTACTCGGACGCCGCTCGGCTCTCCGCCGCGACAGGTGATTGTGGCGCGTGTTCCGAGATCCGTGTCTCAGGTTCTAGGGGCTGCTCCCCACCGGAGCGGGCCAGTGGCGAGTGGCTGCGCGCCCTGCAGAGCTCCGACGGAGGCGTCCCGACGCTGCGACGGCCCGCGACGACTGGCGGCCGCGGCGTCCTCCCCCCTCGCCGCGCGCACCGAGCGCACCTGGCTGCGTACTGACGAACCCGGGGTAGGAGTATAAGCTTCGATGTATATGTGACCTACGTTTTTTAAATTATTAACGTTACGACGTAAAATGGTTGACAAACATTTCATAAAGGCTGACATGGCGTGTATGAAATAATTATTTAACACTCGCTGGAAAACCTGATATGTAAATAATTTTACTAAGAAATTTATGTATTAATTGGTTTAATTGGTTTGAAAATCTATGTTAAACGGTACTGTATTGTTTTGTTCTATTATTATTTATCAAATTAATGATTAATTACTTGATTTGCTAGGTTATATCTAATAAAAGTAATAATTTTATATGTTTTTTTGCTGTTTATCATAAATTGCTTAAGTTTATGAAATTCTGTACTCGTGTGATTTGAATTTTAAAAAATTTTTGACTAGCAACTAACATAAATTTCTCGCATATATTTCGAGTGAGATTGATAATTTGCCGTGTGTTTGGCTTTCGTAACAGAGCGCCCAAGATGTCCTAGCATATGATTGGTCAAAATGCCTACCACGAGACCAATCACGTACAGAATTCAACCACAAGCGCGAGGTGCTTACTGTCTTTTCTAACCAGCCTCATCATCGCGGGTTTTTAACTTTATTGAAGTTATCGAAACCCGGACGCGTTTTTTCATTTCAGTGCCGATTAATAAAATATAAGGAAATCAATTCCGTAAAATCAATTGTAGATTTTCTCATTTTAGTGACATTAACGACATCTGTGGGGATTTAGTGAAAATGACTTTGTACAGGCCGCATGGAAAGGTTGTTACAATGCATATATAAAATGTGGCATGTAATTCAAATATATACAACTTCCGAAAATTAGTAGACACGGTATATTCTATCATGGGTGGAAATGGCGAATGTTACATTCTGTAAAGTGATTACTTAAGCCAACCATACGATAGGTCATAAGTTCTATGTACACCCAAAAAGACTTCTATACCAACTTTCCCATAAAAAAAACTACAGTTTCGTCTCTGTGAGACATCTATAATATACATTAATTGATTAATAATGTCTCTGTGACATGAAATCCAATACTGTTCTGAAAGATTTGAACAAACTCAAAATATTCTGAAAATAAAAGGTGTTTATTACACACATGATTATTAAATAATGAAGTAATAAATTTTCCTACATAAATATAAATAAAAATTCGTAACGTTACAATATTTAAATGATAGTCTATCTGTATGTTCTCTCTTTAATTATACACGTCAAAACTTTTGCATTATTACTGTTTAGGACCCTGCGCAAAATATAGGAACCATCTCATCCCCAATATGTGTGTCACCTTTCAGAAATTGAATTGAATTCCAACGAATCCATATTTTTCACAGTTTCTCGTTAAAATCCCTCGAAAAACATAAATCCCTCCCTCCACCTACTGGCTACCCTACCCCATTCCTCCTGTATAATGTATAGGTATTGTATTACATATACTGAATGCCGTTCGTTCTTTTTTGCATCGATACTCTTTGGGATCCTGCGCAAAACATAGTCACCATTCCTCCCTCACCTAGCCACCCTTTTTATTGTATTATATTTTAATGCTGTTCGCTCCAAATTTTGCACAGTTACTCTTTAAGACCTTGCACAATATATAAACACCAGCTCCCTTTCTCTTGGCTTCTTCTGCCGAAATATGTACGTGTTTATTAGGTATATACCTACTCAATATAATTCTGACGAAAATATAGAAAGTATATTAAATTATAATAATAATTACAAGTATATTAAATTATAAATGAATATGAATATTTATTTATTTATATGTACCTATACAATTAATATAAAATAAATATTGTCCTATGCCAGTCTCGCTAGAAAAATCCGTGTTTAGATAGTATCTATACGGGCAATACCGAAAACGGATTGCTCGTTTTAATATAAAGAGGTAATTAAAATATATAAAAAGTTTTATATACATAAAAAATTAATGTACAATAGAGACATCAGACCTATTAGTTAAATAATGAAAAGCTATTTCTCGTTAGTTGTAGATTTATTAGATGTGCATGAGGTTTTAAGTTCTAGCCATGTGTGTCTATACCGGAAGCGGGCCATCATCGGCAAACCGGAATATATTTCGATAATCGGCCATGTCAGTAACCCGCCCTCCGTTTTATGGCCAGCACTTCATCTAAAATGATTGGTTTTTCAAATGCCCATAAATTGTTCTTTTCATCGCCAAAGTGAAATAATATTTTACAGACCTCTAAAGTGAGTGAGCACTGCGAATAAAACGAAAAATATTAAATTTCACTCGAGTAATGTCCCAAAACTCAAAACCATTTTTACGAGCGAGATTTTTTCGATTCATAAAACGTCCATACTCTTTGTTTGACTCTTAAATTACGTGTTGCATTAACGCAACGTGTGGAGTAAAATTATATTTTTACATTTCATTAAACATCTATGTTTATGCTTATGTTAATTTATATAGCGCCGTTTTTACGTATTATTATATTATGAAATACCACTACTCGCATGTATATTATTAGTCTTCTATGAATCGTATTTTAGACGATCTTACAATACATATGTGCTTCAGCTATCAGAAACGTGTCATATCGTGAAAACACGAAAGTAAAGGATTATGTTCGCGGATACCTGGAATTGGTATCGCTATAAAAATTATCTCATAGTTGTCATTCTTCCTACCAGTAACATATTTTAAACATATTTATGGTAAAAACATTGTGGTTAGACATTTTCTAATAAAATTATAGTTATATTTATATTGAACTGCGTGAAGTAATTTAAACGGGCCGGTTTAGGAAAAAATCATTTTCTTCAACCCAGAAAAATTATTATCGTTTTTTATTTAAACTTAACTTTAAAGTACTCGCACAATATTTGAGTTATTTATCACTTCAATTCAGTTTCGAGAGGAGCAGTCCCTCATCAACATATAAAAGTATATTTAATAACAATCTATTATATATCTAGGTCAGGGGGCCGTGTAGTGGGAAGTTTTTTGTCTTTAACGGAAAGATGTTTGTTATTGGAGAAGTCTTTTGGAATGTTATATTATGCATATGTTTATGTTAATTTATATAGCGCCGTATTTGCGTAAGAGACGCTTCAAGGGCGCTGTACAGGTGCGACATCTCGAAAAAATGAATTTTTAGGCTCTTCTTGAAGAGTTCCTGGTTCTCCATAGATCGCAACATTGGAAGCGGCTGATTCCACATAGCTGGGTCTGCAAACTTGGTGGCTCCAGGTCTCCCTCCTACCAGCGTGCAGAGCGCCTCCGATTTAGCTGACCGCAGTGTGAGCCCTCGTGTTTTTTAATTTTAGTTTAAAATTACGCGTTGCGTAAAGCAACATGATTAAACACGTATAAAGTGATTATTGATACATATTCATCCATCGAATATAATAGAATTCACTTTTTTGAAAGGAAAGAAACAAATCTTTTGATATAAAAATTAAATTGATATGTAACTTTTTGGTTCTGAACTTGGAATAGAATAGAATTTATTTAAGAGATTCTAGTTTTTCGCAATTTTGGCACTTCATAAATTTAAGATTATGTTTTTTCATTGCAGTCAATTGCGGAGGTTCAAAATATGTAAAGTCAAACTGATAAGATATTGCCATTTTTATTGAAGTGGCTCGATCAAGAAATCATTATAAAAGGTTTCGCTAAAATTGTATAATATGTATTAAATATACAGTTATAGCAACATTCGGGATACACGGTACCTTACTAAAATGGTTTAAAAGCTGCATCACAGAAAGAACCCACATAGTTGTCATCAGCGGCCACTCAAGCACCCCATTTTCACTACCTCCGGTATAAGCCAGGGATCCCGCCTAGGGCCTCTTCTCTTTCTAATATTTATTAACGACATAAAAGAAGTCATAAAACACTCCAACCTATTCTTTTCGCTGACGACCTCAAAATATACAAATCAATCAACACTATACATGACTCTCACCTCCTTCAAACTGACCTTAACGCACTCCAAAAATGGTGCATAGACAATGACCTCTACTTCAACACAGAAAAATGCAACTCAATATCCGTCACCAAAAAACGCAGAACCATACAATTTGAATACAGTATCAACCAAACCATGCTTAATCCATTAACAACTATTAAAGACCTGGGAATAACCTTTGATAGCTCCCTCAAATTCAACCACCACATAGACGATATCTCTAGGCGAGTATCCAAAACTCTCGGCTTCGTCCTCAGAGCAACGAAAGAATTCCACGACACAGCCGCCCCAATTGCTATCTATAAATCCCTCATCAGAAGCTTACTGGAGTTCTCATCTTTGGTCACCCAATTACGAAATTCACAACTACAGAGTCGAAAAAAACCAGAAAAAATTCCTTAAATCACTGACACACAGACAAGGCCTAAATGAGTTGCTCGATACATACGACAAAAGACTCGAAAATTTCCATATAATCTCATTAGAAAAAAGACGAAAAATCACAGACCTTATTACACTCCACAAAATCGTAAACAACAAACTAGACTCGCCCTCAATACTCTCGCAAATAGATATTAATATACCTGCCCGGTCTCTGAGATTCCAAACACAATTCCACACAAAGGTCTACAACACCAACAAAGGTTATTTCTCTCCTCTACCTAGAATGCTAAACCAGTACAACGAGGTCACGTCATGTAACCCCAACATTGACATATTTCACATGACACAACCTCAGTTTAAGAGAGAAATTATGTCGCTCCTGACCGAAAATAGTTTGAGCGTGTAAGACGGATTCTTCGGAAATCAACCTAAACAAAAATTTTATAGCCACAAAGCGCGAGTACACATTTTCTGACTTAGTTGACCTGGGAGCCTACATGCCTATTATGTCGTGCAGAGAATGTGAACTTCGTTCATCTTGTAATCACTTATTGTGCTATACTTATATTGTATAGTGTATTAATGTTTTATTTTAATGTATAATCGTAAATTGTAACTGTACACATTGTCCTAAATGACCATCCATTAGGGTCATTCTGACCTTTCGATAGTCTTTAAATTAAAAAAAAATATATATATGTATTGTATTACACTAAGTACAATTCCTTCATAATAAGAAGTATTTAAAATTAATATGGAATCATTACTAATGCACTGCTGTTGAAGAGTTCTTCAAATATAAGACAAAAAATGGTTGTGTAACGTCCTTCCTATATTATCCAGGTAAACCGATAAATTATTATCAAGGAACCCCATTGCACTATTCATATTTGTATTCGAGAATAACACAATCGCCTTTAGTAGGTTTGCAAAATAAAAATAAGTATCTAATCATTTTACTTAACATACACTTTATTAACATTACACTTAAATAATAAGTAGATACTTTTAAAGAAAAAAATAATCCTTTGGGCATTGCAAATATTTTTTAAATAATTCTTATAACTCACTTAATAATAACCTTATCTTCCTCGAACATTAGATCTTGAGAACTTTTACATAGATCTTAAAGATTTACCACATTATTAAAAGTACATGACTTTTAATAGACATAATGAAAATAAAGAGATTTTGATGTTTATTCAATTGATTGCAATGTATTTTCCGTGTGTTTTCTACGGGTATATCTAATAAACTATATTTTATTGTTCAGTAGATTGCAACATACTTTCTACGGGTATGTCAAATGAACTATGTTTTAATAAAAAATTAATCCATGATACAATTACAATTCAACAACAAATTACACATGACTCGATTCACATTCTGGATGAAATCAAAAAATCTTCACGACAATTATCGAATACATATGAATCGATTAAAGCCTGGCTGGCTTTCTGAATGGTCAGTGTTTTTCAATTTTTTTACTAAAGCGCCCCTCTGCCAAGCTCCCGTGGACACACCAGGCATCGACATAATAATAATTAGACAAAATGCTCTGTATAACTTCAGACTGATAGACCGCGATTGCAACATCGACCATTTGAAAAACAATGCTTCGAGTCTATAATATAGAACAAGATCATTATTCTTTTTATCACATATCATAAACTCAGAAAGTTGTATCATGTACCCATTATCCTGTTAGTGTCTCTAATAAATAAATAAAAAAATAAAAAAAAGAGAAATCTGAATATCTGAAAAATAATAAAAACTGATTTTCTCTTTCAAAGCAGTCTTGCACTTCTATTCTCAGGATAACAAGATTTTTATATTAGCAATATACCTACAAAATAGATGGGACTTAGGCGTAAAGTTTCTATAAGAAGTGTCAAGCCATCTGTTAGATGCCAAAATGGACAAAATGTGCAGTTATACAATAGCGGTACTAACATCATTGCTTTATTTCTGCCGTATTGAGATTAAGATACCTACGTGTAAAATACAATATATTATATGTATAAGATTTCGCCAGTTTTTACTGAATTGCAGAATTTTAGAACGGGTATGTTAGTTCTTACTACTTTGGGGGTAACCCGCGTCAAATTCTGGTCGTTGGGACCAGTCGTCTGTCGACGTTTCGAACAGAACTCCTTGCTCATCTTCAGGGCGCCTTGTCGATGAGCTACTTCTCCGAAAAGCGCACAACCGTTCGGGTCCGGAGCTCACCGTCAAGTGAGAAAAATTCTGCGTCAGGTGTTTGTGGAGGTGTGGGTTTCTCCAGCGACGCCGGTAATGAGTTTCTCTCGACTTCGGATCACTAGAAGCCACTACCGTCTGCCGGTGGTTATGGTGGTAGATTGCCCTTGGTGTCACATTGAAAGTATGCGTATTTGGTGGGGGTGGCTGAACGTGGGTGGAGTGGGTGATTGTTCCAGATTGTTCCAGAATGGGCCCGCCGACCGTGTCGGTGAGTCTAGAAGCTGCCGAAAAAACTGCTCTTGAAAGGTCTGGAAGGAGAACGTTCTACAAAATTCAAGAAAGTTCTATAAGGTTTCAAACTAAGTGGCGGAGTGTGTCAGTGAATCAAGAAGGTTCCAGAAAAACCTGCTCAAGAAAATTCTGGAAGATGATCATTCTAGAAAATTTCCGAAAGTTCTATAAGATTCCAAACTGAGTGACGGAATGTATCAGTGATTCTTGAAGGTTCCGGAACGTTCGATTAAGCTCTGGAGAGTTCTGGAAGAATAACGTTCTAGAATTTTCCCGAAAGTTCTATAAGTTTCCAAATTGAGTGGCGGAGTGTGTTGGTGAATCTAGAAGGTTTCAGAAAAACCTGCTCAAGAAAATTCTGGAAGATGATCGTTCTATAAAATTACCGAGAGTTCTATAAGATTCCAAACTGAGTGACGGAATGTATCAGTAAGTCTTGAGGTTCCAGAACGTTCGATAAAACTCTGGAGAGTTCTGGAAGAAGAACGTTCTAGAAGGTTCCCGAAAGTTTTATAAGGTTCCAAACTGAGTGGCGGAGTTTATCAGTGAGTCTAAAAGGTTCTAGAAGATTTAGAGAAGGTTTCAGAATGCTCTAGAAAGTTTTGCATTTTTTTTTTCAGAGTTTTTGAAGGTTTTTTCAGAATCAAGTTTCCAATCACAGGTGCTGAAACCAACAAAAAAGAGACGTCAACGCAATTTTACACTCACCAAATTGTATTCCCGGGCGAAGCCGGGCCAATCAGCTAGTCCGAATATATAAAGGTACATATTTTTTATTATTTCTTGATACACAAATTATTTACAGGTTGTTAATATATATATTTGTTGACATTTAGGAAAATAGCATGTTACGCTCCGTGATTAAAAATAAAGAACATTAATAAGATTAAAAATAAAATGTAGAGTTTTGTATGTTACCAAGTAACAAATTATACGAGACATAAATCACCGCACAAGTATAGAGTGCGTGGGTTCCGCGTACTTACTAAATCTTTTGTGTACAGAAAAATATTTTATACACCTACAGATAAGGCTTGTTTTGCATCCACGGCTTCCAACAAATATTGGACCTGCATGCTCCTAGAAATAGCTCCCGAGGTCAAACACCTAAAATGAAATATTCGGCCAACGCCCCTCCTCAATTCATCTAAACCAGCCATACTCAACCTGCGGCCCGCCAGGCTTTGATATGCGGCCCGAAACACATTTATTATCAGGAACGTGATTAAAAAATCTGGCACTGTAAGTTTCGAATATCTTGAGAAATACGCGTGAGCAAAAAAAAAACTTCTGTCATTTTAAAACCGGCGATTTCTATAGCTTAAGAATGAATTTGTTATTTTAACCATATATAGTTTCAACCATATGGTGTAAGTTTTGTGTTTGTCATGTAATTTTTTTGTGGTTCTCGTATTTCACAATCATCCATTCATTACTGTTAGTAAAATCTCGTGTTCCAGTGTGTCGAATGTTTTTTTGAAATCTATAAATACTATTCCAATTTTCTATCATTCAAATAATTCACACAATATTTTGAGTTTTTCCAAATCATTATATTGTAATGAACTAGTATTGTTTTCTATTTGTATTTTTATTTTTAATGCGTCGCGTTCTGTGCAGCTCTGGACATTTTTTCCTTCATAATTTCATCCCTCATTACGTCGGTAAAAAGGTGTTGTTCATGTGCGTTTATTAATCTATTTATTTCTGTTAACACGCTAAACAAAAATAAACGCTTTGATATATGTAAGTTAGTTTTGAGTTTTTTTTTCATTATTGTATTTTGAGTATAAGATGAAAATGAATTTCATATAAGGAAATAAGCTGTTGTTAATATTTGAGCTGGTATGCTGATAAGCGATAAGTATTATTATCATTCTGTTATAGTTAAAAATATATATTTGTTAATTAATCAAGTGGCGGCGCCCCAATCTTGAATCAAACGGCTTTCAACGAATACTGTTTTTCCCTATATGAATCTTTTTTCGTCATATCAGTATAATGTTGCGGCCCGCGTAACTTAGCAAACATTTGTACATGGCCCGAAGAAAAAAAAGGTTGAGTACCGCTGATCTAAACCGAGGCATAGACTGGGAAAAATATTCATACAAAAAATTTACATGCAAAAACTAAAGTGTTACATTAGTAAGGTGTTGGTAAACAATACATAAGACCCGGAGGAGAGTATTAATGTTAAATCATTTAATTTTTTTTAATTGAGGGTTATTTTCTGCATCGCTCACATTTCTGGAAAGTACTACTCGACGAATAGAAAATGTGTTTTACTCGTCGCATGAATTGTCCTGCTCGATATAGGAGATAATCATAAAATAACACGGAGAATTCTAGTAATAATAATAGGAGTGAAATTTAACTATCGACTAACTCGTACGAATATTTAGCACTGGCCGTTCGTACCGGGCATTGCACGGGTTAAGGATTCAGTTAAAAATAAGTTTGTGGAGGGTAACAAAGGTACCATTGTTACCATCAGTTGTTTTGCAAAGCCACTTAAAAAAAAAACAATGTTTCCATTTAATCTAGGTTGGGATGGATGGAATGTCCAGGAGAGGTAAACATGGCCTATGTTTACCGCTAGGTCTTAAAAAAAATATATGCAAAATTCGGTATATTTGTTTTGAAAATATATCAAGAGGAGGGAAAGGAGTAAAGAGGGAAGGTGAAAATGGTGCCAATGTTACCCGCCGGGTCTCAAAGAATAAGTGTACCAAATATAGATCAGATCTGTCGAACGGTAGACATTTTAAAGGAAAATATATCAGGGGCGGGGAGAGGTAAAAGAGGAGGAGGAAATGTCGTATACATTACCCGCTGAGTCCTAAAGAATAAGTATGCAAAATTCGGATCAGATTTGTATATAATATTGAAACGGAGTGGTTGTTTCAAGTTATGTGTAGACAAAGAGGCGTGGAAACGTAGAAAGCTTATTTTTCATAACAATTTATTTACAGTCAAAAATGGAAAACACAGAAATACAAACAGTAGAAATATACTAGATCACATAGAAATATTAACAATCGAAATGTAAAAGAGTACATAGAATATAAAATAAAATTATCACCAGCACTTAGGTCTCTGGCGTAGTCACAAAACAATATTAAAGCGGGATTCTTGATCTCGCTTCACAGCTTTGGCGGAGGCTCTTGCCGGAAAGAACTCGACAGCAAGAGCGATGGCGAAGAGACTTCTCGGAGACAAACAGTCGACGAGACTCGAGCTTCATGTAAGCTCAGCATGGTACGGCCCGGCCGGAGAACACTCTGCGGTGATATTGTTTCCTAGGTTCGCCACGAATCCCTTCCAGACACCTCCTAGTAAGGCGAGGACTGTTGGAGCCTTGTGGGAACAGTGTATCTCAAATTAAACTATTTAACATGATCCGATGGATCCGCGCCCGCCTCGCGGGGCGACGATACCGATGTCCACCCGGAGTGGGGGTGCCGTCGACGAATCTCACGTGATGGCCTTATCCACGACCAGATTTATCAAGTGGGTATTTTCCTCAATCATTTCCTGCCGTGCCAGGCACCCGACGGCGGAAGGAAGCGTTTCCCCAGTGCGAAACAATAAGGTGGACGCCGCCCAATCGACGGACGTTTTGAACGAACCATTGTGATTTGTGCTTTTAGTGTATTTTGTCTGATCCCAGATTATTTAATTAAATCCGGAGTATGAGCCTCCAGCGGGGCGTATCAGGGGCCGTATGCCTGTATCTTGTTTTTCTAATAATGGTTGTTATCGGCGGTGTGGCCGGAATTAATTTATGTGAGATTAATATCAATAGTTGAATTATAATATTGTCGTGCGCACCTCGCGACGACGTTCATTATTTGGTCTTGAGCATTACAATTAATTTATTTAGTTTTAAACAGCTGCGTCCGCCATCCGGTATCCTTCATACCGGGATTTTTATTTAACATAAATTGTAAATTTCGTAACTCCTTTCTTTTCCTATTAATTTGTCAATCCCCGAGAAGCCGGTAACCTTCCGGTACACAATAACACAACTCAAATGGGAGAAGCCAGACATCGAAGCAGCGCAGCAGGATCGACTATCTGAGATTTGTCCTCTACCGATTGAGGTAAGCTGGTGATGCTCGTGACCCTTTCATGCTAAGGCGGTCTATCCGCGGGTCTAGTAGCAATGTTTTAACCTGAAATATTTTATTTCATAAGAAAGCGTAATCCCTTTTTTAGAAACTAAAATCTCATCACAGGCCGGTGGTGTCGATTACCCAAAATGTTTAATTTCAACCCAAACAATACTTTAAGAAAATAAATGTAAGTTTTATCCAGAGAGTAAAACCACTGCCTTTTGTGTAAATCTACTTCTGTGTCTTGCATAACCGACCAGGGGCTTTATCGTCTTCAAAAGTGAAGAAATTTAAGAAGTGCAACAATATAGAAAAATGAATTATATTTTAAAATTGATTAATTTTTAGATTTCGAGATTTTATACTTTCGGGAGTATATCCTGGCTGGGAATATAAGCGTACATCTTTTATACTTTTTCAGCGGCGGCGGCGGTGGGGATGCCTTAGCGAATAACCGTATACTTGCTGTCGCTAGGCGGAGTCCCCGGCAGCCAAATTCATTGGAAATATGTACCTTTGGGAAGCCTGGCAATTTTGCAGTACGGCCGGGTTTAATGGCTTCTGAGAAATAGACACAGGTACGGGATTTTCGTTTACATCCCCCAGATGCGCGTATCAATAGGTAATATATTATCTATACCTATAAAACTCAATTTGCGCCTATTTGTCTGTCTGTCCTCTATACATACAAATCTGCATCATTTGTCCGATCCTACTCAAATTTTACATATTTATGCTTTAGAACCCAGCGGGTAATATAGGTGACATATCTCCCCACCCCTTTTACCCCTTCTCTCTGATATATTTTTAATGCAAATCTGTACCGTTCGTTCGATCGGACTCAAAATTAAAAACTTATTCTTTAGGACTCCGTCGGGTAATAAAGGCGACATTTCTTCACCGAATGTAATCAAAAAATTAGAATTTGGAAAATTTTCGGTACCTATATCAAAATATTTATCAATATTGAAAACATAGGTTGGTATCAGCACAGTATACTAAGAACAGTAATACTTCTTCATACAAACTGGCCGCTACCCATTAGAATGTGTGCGTGCGTGCTCGGCGCCGTGTACGCACACATTGACATAGAATATGGGGGCACAAGGCGGCGGCAGTAAGGGCCGTGCCTTCGGTGCCATTCGCGCTCGCAGCCGCCGCTTTAGAAAAAAATGCGCTTCCTGAAAAAAATGCCTTTTTTATGTTTGTGGTGCTTTACTAAAAAGGTGTGTTGATTATCACAAAGACTGTGAGATTTTAAAAGTCTACGTTGATGTTAATCAGCGTTCTTGCAATTTAAATGCAGAAACTAGGTATACTAATTACAGAAAATTTTGGGTTTCGTGTCTACCTTATGGGTCGGAATCTCAGACGAGTTAAAAGAAAGGGAGTAAAAATAAAGTGACAACCCTAGATTCAATACAAGAGTAGGCTAATAACTCGCCGACAGGCCGGAGATAAACTACTGTTCTGGGTATACTGTGGTATCAGCAATTTCAAAGCAATAGTGTAAGACTTTAGGAGATTTAAGATTTTGGACAATCAAACATTGACATTTTTATTTATATAAATAAATTATAGGTAGATGTATAAAAACAAAGTACGTATACAAAAACATCTTCGTATTTGAATGCAACGTTGTGCTAAAATTTCAAAGCAATACCTGAAGAACTTTCGGAGATTAGCAATTTTGTACAAACGAACACTTACATTTTTATTTATATAGATAGAAGATAGATTATGTGTGTATAGTAATGAAAAGTTATAACATGTACGAATTAAATGCAAGTTTGTCATGTATGTGTTATTTATTGAATAAATTTAAATGAATTGGATTGAACTATTCCTTATTTTATTTTAAAAAAAAATTAAATCTTCTCTAGCTTTGAAATAACACAACACATTGGCTACTGAGCTTATAATAATAAGACTTCCATTCAAGAAGTCGAAATCTCAAAAAGCTATGATGTACAGTGCAATGGAAATTTTCAATCAAATGCCAGAGAAAATAAAAAACAAAAAAAAAAATCCAAATAAAGCTTCGAAAATATGGTTTTGCGTAAGTAAAATAGGTCATGAATAAATTATTTATTATGAATTGGTGACATTATATTTATATTATAGCATTATCATCGCTAATTCAAAAAAAAATATTTCGTAAAAATTAGTAGTTAAAACTAATTATACAAAGCGATTCATAATTCTATCGTGTTGGTTAGAATTATTTTTCAGTTAAAACTAAAATTATATTGAAAAAGTGGATTGAGATGAAAAATACAATTTGTAAGGTCTAAAACGCACTAGCGGCTGGCCGTGGTGCTGCGTGCCGTTGCGGTAGGCCGCACTTGGATTTTTAAATGAAACCGCACGATCCCAACGCACAAGTTGCGGCTAGCCGGTGCCGCTCCGGGGGTCTCGGAACTGCGGCAATCGCCGCTCGCTTCCCGCCCACTCAGGCCCGGTTGTTTCAAGTTCGATCAAAGTAAGCGGTCGATCAGAGCATAGATTTTTACGAAAACGGATCGTCTGATTGGTGGAGAACGTAAAAATCTATGCTTTAAAAGAACGCTTACTTTGATCCAACTTGAAACAACCGGGCCTTACTCGTTAGACCCTGTACGCAGGGCGCGTGTGTGTTTAAATATACTCTTGATAATAATTCTTCGTATGATTTTATTGACATTCTAGTGTATCTAAAGAGCTTTCCTTCAAATTTCTTTAGTTCTGAAATAAAAATATTAAAATCTCCGCTGTCATGTCGTGTCTCCAGTAGAGGGTGTATCCAAAATCTATGTTTATTTTTACGACCACGTTTTCCACGATAATATAAATAAATAACTGCAGAAATTTCTTCGGCGTCGCGTCCCGCATAATGTTTTCTGTTGATTCAAATTGGGTACTTTCAGTACAAACCGGTGAAGAGAACCTGGATCAGATTCAATGAATGAGCGGGTCATTAGTCAAATATCTCAAAATAGTATGTTTTGGGAAAAGCAATATTCAAATGGTCACCACAAATCAAATATTATTTATTTATGCCTGAGTTTTACATATTATGTCAAAAGTTATGTAAATATTTAGTACCGATAAAAATACTTACGATTTGTGGGTTAGAAGCTTATGAGCTTTTTATGAGATATCTGACTAATAAACCGGGTGTCGTTTGGAAAAAATACTTAGTATTTTAATCATTAAGAATTGTATCAGTAATTGTATCAATTAGATTTGGAGATAATATTGTACTGTTTGCAGACAACGTCTATGACTTAAGATAAATTATAGAAGTCTCACAGAGACGAAACTATTTATATGAGAAACATCTCTGGAAGTCTTTTTATAGGATGAGCCAGGGCTTACTACCTATATGGGCTGGTAGTAAGTCCTGTTAAGTGATCACTCTACACAAAGTAACGATCACCAATTGCAATTTTTGCGCTAAATCAAATCTGCCTGCCTTTCCTCACATTTTTTTCACGGATGTTTAGCATGAAATATAGATCATTCTCATAGGTATTCTGTAATAAAGGGATTATTTTGAGTGATACCTGCATATTTTTAATACCACTACTCAATCTCCGTTTATCCAGACAACATCAAGATTTTGTTTAATTCTTTACAAGTTTGTCTTCGTTATAATTAATTAGCTCGGTTGCATTTGTAAGTAAGCTGAGTTTTAAATCAGATAAAGGGTAACAATTTTACATAAAATTGCATATTCAACTCAAATATCGATTTTTCGGAGATGTCTGACTAATGAACTGAACGATCAATATGTGTAGATATTGTTATTTAAAAAAATAATGATAATTTATAAATAATAAACACAGAAAGACGAAAAACGATACATGAAAAGCTAGATCTGGAGCATAATCATTACAAAAAGATAATTTATATCATTTTCTATTTATTGTATTTTAATTTGACTTTTTAAATCGAGCTAACTTTGTAAAAGCAACGAATTCCTGGCATTGCTGACGAGTTATCTCGCAATAACGGGTGAAAGTAATTGATGTTTTTGTGTTTGTTGCAATATCCGTGAAATGAAATCTCTGTGGAGCAGGAGACCGAAACGATAGCAGTAAAAAATCATAAAATTCTGGTACCTCGAATTTGTAGCAACAGAATCAATGATTTGCTCCCAAAATGACCAGGAAAATTAATTCATGTCAGGATTCCGCGACTTTTACTGTGGCCAGAGATTATTTCAGTACGCGTTGCTATTTATTTATTGTGATGATTTGTATGTGCTTTCCAGAAGCATTCTCAGCTGTTCTAGCAATGTATTGCTTCTTCCTCTTAAGGCCGGTTGTTTCAATTTAAAAAGTAGTAAGTTCAAAGTAATATTTTGTAAAAGACAAAGACATTTTTTCAATTCAATTCATTTCAATTTATTTAATAAATAACATATACATGACAAAATTACATTTAACTTGTACATCTTATTGGTACATTTAATTAATATATATGTATAAGAATTCTTATCAAAGATGTAGTAGAATCTGAATCTCTCGGAGACATGGAACAGATCAATGTCTAGTGATCTTGTTCAGCAATTCTTCCAACAGGCATAAGCATCAGTATTGATCTCTTCAACATTGGTCTTACTGAATTTAAAAGACTGCTATAGATTACATGTGCTAAATCGACTTTGACCATTCACTCACTATACCTAATCTTCTCTTCCTCCTCCCCTATCCTGACTCTTACCTCCTCATCCTTTTTCACCCATTATTTAACTCATTACTTGATATACTTTTTCTTTTTTCATATTCAATCACTTACCATTATTCATTCTTAACATTGTTTGTTGCTTACTATTCATTAATTAATTCAAAATAATTAACTTAAAAATATCTTATGTAACTTTGTTCTTAACATCTGTGAATATTTTTAATTGGTCTATGAAATGAACACTATGCTTTTACATTATATGTTTTAAAAAACTGTTAAGATTCCTTAATAAATAAATAAATACCGCACAATAATCTATGAAAATGTTTAATTTAACACGCATTCCTTCTGAACTATTGTAGCCAAGCATACCCTGGCGAAACTCGGTTGGATAAAGCCAGGGATAATGCCCATATTCTCTCATGTAGAGATATCTTAGAAACTCCTTTTCCATAAGAGAGTACCGAGCAGATATATCAAATATATTTGGAGAAAATGAAATTCGTCCAAGGTACCGCCTACGAAAACGAAATTGGTGTTTAACACAAAAATGTATTGTTTAAACGAAAGATTCCAATAAACCGAATTGATGCAACTGCCCATTATTCGTTTTATAATCAGAGCACTCGTAACCTTGGAACTGCGGCTAGTGAGTGTGAGTGACGACGTGGATGATTCCGGTCCGTGGAATTTCTTGACCATTCCAGGAGTAGGTCCGCTTCGATGTTTAAACCAGGTCGGTCCGTCGTGTTGGGGATCTGCCGCGAGATCTAATTTGTCCCTGTCTTGCGCTGATTGTGCGGCCTCCATCCCATTCTTTCCTCGCACAGTTTCTGGAGTCGCCTCGCCCAACTGTGTCTGGGGCGGCCCACTGGACGTTTACCCTCTGGAATTGCACTCAGTATTTTCCTAGGAATTCGGTCATCAGACATTCTTAGCACGCGCCCAAGCCACCTTAGTTGCGATTTTTCTATGAAGAGTAGCGGTGGTTCAATGTTTAGATCGTCTCGGATCGTCGAGCTTCTTATTCGATGCCATTTCGCTACCCCTGCCACTCCTCTCAAGCACTTTAAGCAGCTTGAACTCTAGAACTCTATAAACATTATGTACAACCATAATTAATATGCATGTTATTAAACAATGTTACTTACAACGATAAGTTCGTTAAAAGTAAGAAAAAACATGTTTTGGGAATAACCTAACCCTTCGAGCACGTAGCCAAAAATCTGTATAGTTTATGAAAATCATTTCGTCCTTTTAATCTCAAACTATACTCGTAGACTTTTACCCGTTTAGACGAGTAGGGGCGCGCTGTATTGGGCGAGATTTGTACCTACAAAAGATTTGTTATTTTTGCGTTTGTATTGTTCTAGAGTGCCTTTTCCCTTTGTGATCTTCTTTTTGATCAGATTACAGTGTTGATTTTTTTTTCAGTTTCATGACTCTTACTTTTGATTCTGATTTTGCCCAAGAACTTTCATGCTATATGAGGGTTAGTTTAATAAAAAATAAATTCTGTTTTTTTTAAATAATACATTAATATTTTACTGGGCTATAAAATAATCAACATATTATAGAGCATATGTTTCTTTTCATTTTAACTCTAAAAGTGTATTTATTTTACCTCTGAAATTACTTTATTAATATTGCACGTGGAAAATATTTTAGTTAACGAGGAAAATTGCCGAACAATGTGTACAAGCCATAAATCACCGAAGAAAGTTAATTTATTCAGCCATAAATTTTGAGTGTATTCCACAAATTGTGTTTTGTTCATTTTTATATACAATGCGGCTCACGATGATTTATTTTTTACAAAATATGTTCCGTAAGCTACAAGATGCTGTTTTAATGTAAAGTTTTTAATAATATCTAAACAATATGGGTAAATATATATAGAGTATATATAAATATATATATATATAGCGTTAGTATAGTATTTACCCTAAGCTATATTTATCGTCTCTCTCTCTCTCTCTCTCTCTCTATATATATATATATATATAGAGATATATCTAAGCTATATTTATCGTCTCTCTCTCTCTATATATATATATAGACGATAAATATAGCTTAGGGTAAATACTAACGCTATACGACAGTGGCGCACGCTAGGCGTGAAATTAGGTTATGTTGCGAATATCGATGCTGCTAAAGTACGATGGGCTGTATTGTCTTGAAAGGTTGTATTCATCTTCAGTTAAGGGGGGGGTAAGGTTTTTAACTTTTTTTTTGCATTTTATTTTTAATTTTTTAAATGAATGTATAACATCGCAAGAATATTGTATCAAAATTTCAAGCGGAGCAAAATTGACGAAATTATGAACATTTGAGCGATACTCAGACTGATTTTCTATACCTGCTCGGGCAGCTAAGAGACGCGCTCACCTGAGGAGTACCGGACGTGCTATTGTATTGGAAGAGTTTTGCGTAGACAAGGACAAAAAGATGCTGATGATGAAAGCTCTTTGCTGTGTGAACATGGCATCGACGATTATGTGTAAGTATAAAATAAGTGTTGAGTTTTATTTTGAATTTTACAGTGTGCAAAACTTTAAAGCGTGTTCCCCACATCTCACGTTTTCAAAGTCGGTGTCCATCATAACTTCAAAACTACTGCACCGATCTTTTTGAAATTTTGAACACTATTTCTGTACATAATTTACGAGGTAACGCTGGAGAGTTTTTTTCAAATTTGTTATTAATTTTTATTTTTTAATAACAAATTAGTCGATATTTTTCGCAAAAAATTGCGTTTTTCCCTTCAAAGTGTTCCAAAAAATTGAAAAATTGAAATTTCAAAAAACCCTCCCAGCGTTACCTGGAAAAACCTATTATCTAACTAATTAACTTTGATTTTTTGATTTCAGATGATCTAGCACCAAGTTATGATGGACACCGCAATTCTCCTTTTTTCCGAGACACGTCCGAATAATTGCTGCCATTGCCGTATTTTTTAATATTTCATCTTGAAAATTTTACACAATATTTTTCAAATGTCATACTTTAATATATCATTAGTTGTAATAAATAGGTTTTAACTGTGTCGTCACAAAAAATTCACAAAAACATGCCTTTTTTTGTGCGAATTAACCTTCCCCCCCCCTCTTAATCGTCGTTCTCGAAAATTGTAATATTTTTACTGTATATTATGCAATTATAAAGAGAAGAATTAAGAAATATAATAATAAATTTTGCCACGGGGGCAGTGTATGAAAATGCGTACATTTAAGTCCGCATAAATACTTATTTGCGCCGTTTTTCAATATGTCTGTTCAAGCGAAAACGAAAAACCGACGCGGCATGAGAGGCTTATGTATTACTTTTAGCAGATGTAGGTTTTGACAGATTTTGCGAAACATTTACGTAGCCTTCTTTGTTATTTGTAAATTCCTTCCCTGTACATTATAGGAATTCTGTATTATTAACGCATATTTTATTAAATATAAGTAGCTTGTTGCTGAAGTGGTTATGACACTCGTCTAGTGATCTGGTGGTCCCATTCCAGGACATAACCAGCAAGTTAGTCTTATTTTCATAGCAAAAACGTTTAGCTTAATTTGAAAATAGTTAAATATTGATGGGACACACATTCCATGTTCACATCTCTATTTTTTATAATAACTATATACGAGTACATATATCAACTGTTTAGGTCATTTGAATTTATTTAATTTCATGAAAACATGAAATAATAAAAAATTAAAGCTATACTCAGCATTTTTTATTATATGGAGTACACACCCCTGCTATATTAATAACCGAACAATTATTCTAAGAACAGTACCTACTCAGATTTAACTTTCACGAATTATCTCTCTCGTTGGTTATGCTTCCCATTTTGTCTACATAATTTAAATATGCGATTTAATATAATTTTAGTTCTTTTGGCATAAGTTGTATCATGAAGGAATTTTATGATTTCTAGAAAAAAACTATAAAAATATTTCATTCTGTTTACAAAAATATTAAATAAATTACAAATGTTCTAATAATATTCTAATATTATTATACCTTATATCGTTATTATATATGCTTATATCGTAAAAAATATTTTTTCTACCCTTACAGTGCTTATGAAATAAAGCAATATTTTCTCTTTCAGCAAATATTTAATATGTACCGTCTAGAATTATAAATTATGATTTAAATTTTCAGACGCGTGTGGGTTCGGTTTCGTTAGTTAATAAAAGCAGTTTAAAGGTTAAACAAACAGATTCTACAGGGTTCTTATTCCCTGAATAAATTTATTCTGTTTTCCGCTATTCAACCCTTAATAACTATGTTGTAATATATAACATAAGCACATATAACTGTTACAAAAAAAACTGCTTCTGGTAGCAGGAAAAACTTAACTTTCATCCACAAATGATGTTTGGAAACTGCGCGAAGCTTCCGGACATTATTAGCGATGGTCGATTGGGACACAAACCATCAATCAGATCGGAAATCCTGTTCAGTCAGTTAATAAATTCCTACGAAAGTAACTGAAACATGGATCGGCTTCTAGAAATAGCAAAAACCATACTTTTTTCTGCATTATCGGGTACACGAGAATACATATACGCTCCAGGGAATCTAGTTTGGCGATTATTAAAGGATTTTAGCGGCCTAAGTTCCAACACATGTATATTCTAGCAAAACTGATAATTGGCAAAGGCAACTTAAAAGTGGATGGATACCTTAGAAAATAAATAAAAAGGAAATAAATAAAGTACATTTTGAAAGAGAGTAATATCCATCAGTATTTTAGCGTGCGCTGCTCTGTCTTCAAATGTATTAATGCATTAATCGATGCATATAGTTTTTTCTACTACATGCTTTCTTAGTAATTATATGCATCAATTAATTGATAAGTGCAAAAAAGTGTATTAAGCAAGTGTCTTTTGTCGGAGGCTTTCAATAAGATTTAAGAAACAAACGATAACATTAACACAGTCCTATGTTCTAGCCCAGTAGGCTCATCGGTATTTTCTAAATTACTATTATTTAATAACCAAATTAATTAATCAATTAGAAAGACATACAGAAAAATCTAATTCACGAAAAAATATTAGGTTACTACTGGGATTCGAACCCAGGTCACCTCCTTTCCGGGGCCGGTGCTCTGACCACTAAGCTATAGCAACCCTCTATGTTTCCGTGAATATATCGACATTATATGTAGTTCTTATTTTTATTAATTGATTAATTTGAATTTTTGTCCATAGAGCAATCCACTTTTCTGGGTTCGAATCCCAGTAGTAACCTAATATTTTTTCGTGAATTAGATTTTTCTGTATGTCTTTCTAATTGATTAATTAATTTGGTTATTAAATATTTCAAGGAACTTTGTTCTGAAAAATTACAACTTCACAAATATGAATGTGTTCTTGAATATATATACTATTATTTGCCTATTCGTCTACTGAAAATTTTTTTTCAGACAGCGATGCTAGTTGTTGCCGCCATCACGCCAAATAATTTGATAAATTCTCGGTCTCATACGTAAAGTTTCGTATCTACTACGATCGCTTGAACATACGTGCGTCGTGACTCATTATAATAAATACGTTTATTCTGTAATCAAATATTTAGCAGTAAATTCATTTTTCCTTTCAGCATAATATTTTCTTCTTTTTTCTTAGTGTAAAGCGATGCACATACCAGTTCCTACTATCGCAGGCTACCTTCGAGACAATCACACAGCATATTGCCTTTTTATCACTGTCTAAGAACTAAGTCCTCAGAGCAACTTCTAGTTTCTTTAGCACACGATTAGATCTCCACACTAGCGCAATCAGCCCTCCCCCCCCATGTAACGGTGAAGAGAGATCGGCTCATATTTATTTCATGGCGTATAAAAATATTTCAAAGTTGACTTATTCTATTCTACTATTAGACGAGATGAAATACATTACGTGATTAATAACAGAAGATCTCTCCCAGGGGAGAGTATTATGAGATTTTATTTTCACGTTTGTGTTTACTGGGGTATTATGCCGTGTTGTTACGACCTTTCGGGCCGACGTTTCGGATCCCATTGCAGGGTCCGTCATCAGGGCTGATGTGTTGTCTTGAATGTTGGTGTTGTGGTTAAGTATCGGCTTGCAATACCGTGCCGAAGTCGTGATGTGTTGTATTGTGTTGTATGTATGATTCATCTGTTGTCTGATCACTATCTCTGCGGAGTCTGCGACGAGAATGACTTTGAAGCGCCGGATACCAAGATGTTTTTAATTTGAGACCATCATCTCTATTAATGTTTATCGGATGCTTGTAGATTTCTAGTGCTTCCTTGATAAGACGCGCATGGTGACTCTTAGGCTTTCCAAGGATTTTCGGTTCGAATGCAAAATGATGGCCGGTATCCAGAAAATGCTCAGCCAGTGCTGATTTTTCTGGATGACCGAGTTTGCATGCCCGTTTGTGCTCGTTGACCCTTTTGGAAATGGTACGCGCCGTTTGCCCCACGTATACTTTATCGCAGTCTTGACAATCGAGTCTATACACACCGTCTCTTTCTAAGCGATCTCGATCCTTCGCTGATCTCAACATATCCTTAATTTTGAAGTTGGTACCAAAAACTGTCTTAATGTCTCATTTCTTGAGAGCTCTGGCAATTCTGTCTGTAACGCTTTGGACAAAAGGCAGAAAGGCGATGCCTTTGCACTTAGGTTCTGTATGTTTTTCAGGGCGAACAGACCTCGTACTTATGACGCGTTGTATCTGTCGCTTCTGGTAACCATTGCCTTCCAGTGCGTCGCTGAGTGTTATCATTTCCTCCTGTAGATATTCATCTTGGCATATCCTTTTGGCCCTCGTAGCCAAAGTGTTGATGAGACCTCTTTTTTGAGCAGGATGATGGTGGGAGTTCGCATGTAGATAACGGTTTGTATGTGTAGGCTTCCTATAAACTCTGTGTCCGAAACTCCCATCGGCTTTCTTTTTTATTTCAACATCAAGAAAAGGCAGCACGTTGTCTTTCTCTATCTCCATGGTGAACTTCAGGTTCTTATGTAGTGAATTAAGGTGTTCCAAAAAATCACCTAGTTTGTCTTCACCATGCGGCCAGATTGCAAACACGTCATCGACGTATCTCCACCAGACCTTCGGAGTAAAGGATGCTGTGTCCAGTGCTGTTTCTTCAAATTTCTCCATAAAAAAGTTAGCAATCACCGGAGAAAGTGGATTACCCATCGCTACGCCTTCCACTTGTTGGAAGAGCTCACCTTGGAAAGAAAAGTATCCACTCGTCAGGCAGTGCTCAAACAGTGCGCAGATGTCTTCATCATAAATTTCTTCCAACAGACTCATAGCGTCGTCCACAGGCACGTGGACGACGCTATGAGTCTGTTGGAAGAGGGGAAGAGCTATGAGTCTGTTGGAAGAGAACGAATCCTGGGATCTTAAACAGAACTATTGGAACCAGAGTCTGTTGGAAGAGAACGAATCCTGGGATCTTAAACAGATAGTTCTCAATTAATTTCAATTATCCAACATGCAGCAGACAAAAGCATCCCAAAATCAAACCCTAACCCAAAAAATTCCCCGCCTCTCCCCCCTGGTGGGATGAAGAATGAACCCAGGCCCTAAGAAGGCGTAAAACTGCTATGTCTACCTACAAAAAAGATATGAGTAAGGCTAATTACTTAGTTGTCAAAAAAACCCAGGCTCAAACCAAAAAATTTTTAAGGTAGAAAAAAAGAAAGGGTTGGCAACAGTTTTGTACTTCTATATCCCCCACTACTCCTATTTCTACTGTATGGACAATGATCCGTAAGTATCGCTCATCTTTTATTCCTTCCGTTAAACGGTCTTCCAACAATCTATGGCTAGGAGGGTTTGCTGATAATCTGGCACCTCCACATGTGCCTCATATCAGTGAATCTCCATCTTTAACTCATTTTTCAAGTCCCACGTCTTGGTTGGATGCTCCTTTTGCTATTCAAGAATTAACCTATCCTCTTCAAAACCTTAAAAATTCCTCGCCCGGGCTGGATAAAATATCCTATATCATGATTCAACATTTTCCCACCTCCACTTTAAATTATTACTTATTTGTCATTAATAAAATATTTGAAACTGGACAAATTCCTGAGGAACGGAAAGTTCAATTGGTTCTCCCAATCCTAAAACCAAATAAAGACCCAGATTTTGGATGCTCTTACCGCCCAATAGCCCTATCTTCTTGCATGCTGAAGGTGGTTGAACATATGACTAAAAACCGTATTGATTGGTATGCAGAACATAATGAACTCCTTTCGTCCTCTCAATTTGGTTTTCGCAAAAAGAAATCTGTTTTTGACAACCTGAGTATTCTTACCTCAGATATTAGAATATCTCTTTCTCTCGGTAAGTGTACTGCAGCAGCCTTTATTGACATTCGTGGTGCATATGACAATGTGAGCCCTATCTTATTAAAATATAAGCTTATAAAACTGGGTCTTCCATTAAAATTAGTACAACTAGTCTTTAATATTTTATGTGAAAGGACGATCTTAATAGATGGTCCGTCTCATAAATTAATCAGAAATCTTTGGAAGGGACTCCCGCAAGGTTCGGTCCTCAGCCCCCTTCTGTCCATTCCATTCGAGAGATATGCTCCATACTCCAATACGCGGATGACATTGCAATTTACTGCTCTGATAAGGATATACATGTTGCTTTAAAGAAGCTTGCTAGAGCTCTCTCGGGGCTTAACTCCTGGCTTATCTCCAATGAACTCGAAATGGCCCCCTCAAAAAGTCAAGCCATAGTTTTCTCAAGAAAACATTGTATTTCCCAGACGTGTGTCACTTTTGATGGCTTCAGTATCCCACTTGCCAATGAAATAAAATTTTTAGGCATTATCTTCAATAGAAAATTAAATTGGGCCTCCCAAGTAAACTCCGTGGTCTCTAAATGCGAAACGAAATTGAACCTCCTCCGTGCGACATCAGGTGTATGGTGGGGATCTCATCCTTTAACTCTGAAACTCATGTATAATGCCTTTATCCGGAACCATTTAGATTATGCTAGTTTTCTGCTTGATCCTCTTCCGAAATATTTAGGAATAAAACTAGACAAAATTCAGTCAAAATGCTTGAGGTTGATTATTGGAGCCATGAGATCATCTCCGATTAATGCATTGCAGGTGGAAACATTGGAGCCCCCTCTCGCAATCAGAAGGCAATATTTAGCTGACAATTTTACTATAAAGTGTTTCAGGGTCCCCAACCACCCTATTCTTGCTATTTCTCAATCCCTTCTTGATCTCACGAAGTCAAGTGCATATTGGAAAGGTAAAACTCCTCCTCTTTTGACTCGGAGCTTCTCCAGATTGGGGAGTTTCATCCCTCGAGTTCAATCAAACCCTGTTCTCCCTATCTACAAATTCCCTTTTTCTAATCACATTTTTTCCCCTAAAGTCATCTCCTTGGGAATTGACAAATTCACTCCTAACCCTAGGAGAATATTTTCTGAAATAATAAATAAAGAATGGTATGGCTGGACTCAAATTTTCACTGACGGATCCAAACTCCAGGCAACCGGCTGCACGGGTGCTGCGTTTTATTGTCCAAATGATGGTATCCAAGGTATATTTCAACTCCCTAAAGAGACATCCATTTTTACTGCTGAGTGCTTGGCAATCCGAGAAGCGCTAAAATCATGTAAACCAAAACAATCAAAGAAGTGCCTTATTCTTTCAGATTCCTTAAGTTCTCTGCTCAAAATTAAATCCAGCCCCTTTCGGCACCCTGATGATCAGATCTGCATGGAAATTCGGAGTATAATTCACGACCTTTCCTTGGATAAATTTGAAATTGTTTTGGCTTGGATTCCGAGTCATGTAGGCATCCCTGGTAATGAAATGGTAGACTCGCTGGCTAAAAATGCAATCTCACAGGGGGATGCCACATTTTCCACTATTCCAGTGAGCGATCTTTTCAATATTACAAGAAACGATGCCGCACTTCAGTGGCAGTCTCATTGGGACCTCACTAAAATGTCAAAAGGTCGACACTACGCCGCTATTCAGCCACTTATCCCATCTCGAGCCTGGTTTCACAGGATCAGATTGAGCAAGAGGGAGATTTCAATGGTTTGCCGAATGCGTCTGGGTCATTGCTCTATCCGCTTACACCTTGCAAAAATTCATGTTCTTAACTCCTCAATCTGTGAGTGTGGACAAGAGGAGGAGGATTTGAACCACTTGTTTTTCAATTGCATTTTAAATGTCGGTACTCAGTCCCTACTCCAGGATCTTGCAGATCTTAATGTCTCTTTCCCTACAAATATCCAGCTCTTGCTTACAGACTGCCGACGGGAAGTATTGAAAGTGTTATTATGATTTTTAGAGAGTAATTGCATTGAGCTGTAATGTTTATGTCGATGACCTATTAACTAGTTTTTGGCAATAACATCCTTTTACTGGGTGACAAGCCATTAAATTTAAAAAAAAAAAAAAAACTTTGTTGATTTTTTTAGTTTAAGGTAAATAAGTTATAAGAAACTGTTTAGTTATAAATGTTACCTTCTGTAAAATAAAATGTCCATTATTCTAGCATAATCAAATCCCCTAGCAAACAAAAAAAACAATACACTTCTTCTTCTTCTTCTTCTTCTTCTTCTTCTACTTCATCTAGGACTGCATCCTGTCATTGCTCGGAGTCTGTTCCTGGGATACAGATGTCCAGCTATCTCGCCATCTTTTATGCGGTCTTCCTGGGAGTCTGGTACCAGACGGCAGCTTGTTCGCTGCTATGCTTACTACTCTCTCAGAACAAGCTCTCTCTCCACATGATCTCTCCAGTAACGTCATCTAGATCTTCCCCATCCGACAATATCCTCGATGTCACAAGTCCTTCGTATTTCGGAATTCCTCACTCGGTCTCGGAATGTCAGTCCCACAATGGGTCGGAGAGTCTTCGTCTCAGTGGTTCTTAGGAGATTTTTAGTTCTGGTAGTGTCAGCCCTTGTCTCGATACCTTACGTCGTGATTGGGCGGACACATGTCTTATATATTTTCACTTTGCTCTCCTTGAGCATGTGTTAGTTTCTCCAGACAGAATTTCTCAAGCATCCAGCAACAGTTGTTGCTTTGTTTGCTTGCTCTCTTACTTCTCCGTAGAGGTCGTTACTGCTGGATATCTCAACATCCAAGTACTTGAAGCTTATTACTTGCTCTATTATTTTATCATCAATTACAAGCTTGCATCGTACTGGCTGTTTTGATTTCACCATGCTCTTAGTCTTATCTACGGAGATTTTCATGTTGAACCTTTGTGAGGATTTATGAAATTTGTGCAGAAGTTTTTGAAGATCGTCTTCGGAGTTGGCTATTAATAACACATCATCAGCATAACATATTATATCTATCTTTTTGTCTCCCATTTTGTAGCCTAGATTCATTGATTTGACATCTTGTATTGGCTTATCCATGATGATATTTAATAAGAAGGGGCTCAAGCTATCTCCCTGTCTCATACCTACTGCGGCTGGGATTTTTTTCGATAGATCACTGTTTAACTTTATGCGCATTTTATTGTTAGTATTCAAATTATGAATAGCTTTGATGATGGGTAGTGATACATCTTTTTCCGTTAGAATATCTACAACATCTTCTAAAAGCACTCTGTCAAAGGTTTTAGTGAGGTCAACAAAACACATATACGCCGGTTTATTATATTCAATACATTTTTCCCTTATTTGCCTTACCACGAATAGTGCGTCAGTAGAGGACCGGTTTTTTCTGAAGCCTTGCTGTTCATCACAATTTTGTATTATGTTCTCCAGTTTTGTTCTTATAATGCTTGTGAAGAGTTTTTTTGATGCGCATAAAAGAGATATTCCTCTATAATTTTCCAGGTTTGTTTTGGTGCCATTCTTAAAAATAGGGATGGTGATACTCAGTCTCCATTCGTTTAGTATTTCAGATTGTTCGAAGATTTTTTTGAAAAGTTTATTTAGTTCTTTCGCTACCTTTGTGCCTCCATATTTTATGACTTCATTTGAGATTTCATCTATTCTGGGAGTTTTTCTATTTTTTAGCTTCTCAATGGCTGAAATCACTTCGTTAGTGCACAGGATCACGTTTGATCCATCGTCGTGCCCATCGTTCTGCGTAACAGTTCTCACTCGGTTAGCACTCCCAAACAAATTTTCAAAACAGTTTTCCCACTCAGTTAAAGATATTTTATTTGTTTGTATGTATTCATTTATAGGCTTTCTTTTGTTTTATAAGCATGTTTCATACCCGTCGCTGTGCTCCGTAAAGATCTCTCTCCATGTCCTTGGTAAACTTTAGCCAGTATTCCTTCTTTATTTTACCTATTTCTGCATTGACCCTGTATCGTACAGATTTATACTTTCTGTATTCTTTTGATGTGGGGTTGCTTCTATACATCAGATAACTATCCCTCTTTTCCGTTGCTAGGTTTTTTTACATTCTCATTATACCATGGTCTCTTATTAGGTTCAGCATTCACATTTACTCTATTTCTTCCTAGGGCCTCATCTGCAGCATTGTTGTTGTTAGTTTTAATATTTTGCCAAGCATCCTCTATTCTGTCACTTTCGGTTACATCTTTTTGATTTATTTTATCTGTCACTCTGTTGACATAAAGTCCTGTTGTGCTATTACTCTCCATTGATTGTAGATTGAGTTTTGAGATATATTTAGGTTCCTTGCGTCTTCTCTTTGGTCGCTTCAGTTTCATTTTGCTGAAAATAGATGATGATCGGAACCTATATTTGTCGAGGATAGTACTCTGATATCATTTGTTGTAGAGGGATGGATATTCCTGTTTGTTATTATGTAGTCAATTGAGGATTTATCTCCCCTTGTGTTTTCAAATGTGTATTTATGCTGCATCTTATGTGGGAAATGTGTATAGCATATTCTGATTTCGTTTCGCGCACATATATCTATCAGCATTTTGCCGTTTTGATTTAAAGCAGATTCGTTGATTTAAAGCAGATGGCGAAATTGTATCTCCAATCCTGGCGTTAAAATCACCTAGCGTAATTATTTTCTCAGTTGCTGATATTTGGTTTATTGTATCTTGCAATCGCCCAGCTGCAAGATAAATACCTATAAAGGTTTTGTAATGTCAGGGGCATATATATACGCTTATTATATTTGTTGAGATGTTTTCAACTTTTAGCGATATTTTAAGTATTCTATGGCTGATTTATTCAAAATTATCAATGATGTCTTCATGCAGGAGGATACCGACACCTGAGCTGGCCCTTAGTGTTTTTCTTTTCCACTCTATTCGAGAACATAGTTTGAGTGTTTGAGAGTTTGAGGTTCCTGTATTGTACGAAGATATTGTTTTAATAGAATTTTGTATTGTATGATGAGTTAGGAATGTATTAAAAATTGTATAAGAGGGTTTTAGTGGAATCAATAACCGCCTGAATGACAATGAACGGATCGGTTGGTGTCGACATCTTTTGGCTTTTAAGACGCGTCGTCGCCACGACGGGCGTTCAGATTCCTCGCAGTATCATTGTACCTAGTTGCTGTTAGTCATACATATAAATAAAGTGAAGTTGCATCGCTGTCACTCGAAGTATTTACTATTTAATTATTACTCGCCTGACCCAGTACGAGTACATCACAGTTCCCTTGCCTTTCTTCATTGTTTCAGATATGCCACAGATGTCTATCTTTTGATGATCTAACTCTGCAATTACTTCCAGTTTTCTTCCGTTCCACGACATAATATTCCAGCAGGCTATCCTTGTTATATTCTGTTTCTGAAATCGCTTTATCCTTTTTCGCGCTTTGGTCGGTTTTTTGGATCCACTGTGTTCCGAGGCTTGGTGTTCCGGACTGTGAGCTTGCTACTTTTTTACCGCAGGCAGGCAGCTGACCTTATCCACGAACCCTTCTCCTTTTGCATCCGGGCTTGAGACCGGCATTGGCGATACAACAATTATTACAAAATATATTGTTATAAATTTCATATATATGTATATGTATACATTTTTAAACGATCGTGCAAGCAGATATTATTCACATATATAATGTACACTGTTGTCTAGATATGTATAAGTTTCTTATTTTATTGTAATAGGTGTAAACCGTACAAATAAAATAAATAAATATAAGAAAGTTTTTAGTAACTTTTTCTTAGTTTTAAGTGTTGATTTGCGTTTTGTGAGAAAACACTTTGAGTTGAATTGTATATATATATATATATCTTTATTACGGTGATATTTTAATTTTGGTTTATAATATCTTTTTATTAATTTTAAGTGAGGTATTGTATTCCTCAAGTTAGAAACCGGTGGAGAAAACAGGTGGGTAAAACAGTTTAAGTTCTAGTGTATATATCTCTGTTTTGGTAATATTTTGAACATTGTTGCTATTGACACTTTCACTACTTTAAGTACGGATCTTGCTTCTTCCGGTCAGATTACCGAAGAAAACACCTGTAGTTCTTGTTTATACACTATATTTTGGATACTGTTGGATTTTTGATTGGAATTTTTTTATTGGAACGTACTCGAGATGTCGGAAAATCCGAGGAAAATATCTAAAAATCGGCCCGGATTTTTTTGGACCTTCATAACTTCAAAACTGACTGTTTTCAAATCTGTGTACAGGCCCACCCTAATATACGGCCATCAAATTTGGATCCTGGTGGAGAGAGTGAAAGCAAGGATCCAGGTTGCCGAGATGAGTTTTCTAAGGAGGGTAGCGGGAGTCATATTGATGGACAAAGTGAGAAGTGCCGACATAAGGCACACACTCGGCATGGAACCCCTACTCCTATACATAGAAAAAACACAAATGAGGTGGCTTGGACAAGTGCTAAGAAAGCCAGCGGAACGAATACCAATAAGAATCCTCCTAACGACCCCAGAAGGAAGACAATAGATGGGTCGCCCCAGATTTAGCTGGGAAAATCAACAGAAAAATGTGTATGAAAACAGAATGGGTCTAGACTGGTTGACCCATGCAGAAGCAGCGCAAGACAAGGGAACATAGAAACACCTTGTCGATTTTTTGGGCCCCCGATACTACTAGGACAAGGGGATGAAGATGATGAAACACTCTAAAATGAAATACATGGGAATTGATGTCCTTGTTGAGTTTTGTTTTGCGTGATATTGTCGGCGCGCAATTGTCTTGCTCGCTGTTGTCAAGACGCCTATCCTCATACTACCGACATGACATGTCTTGCACGACAACGCACATGACACTGGTTTTTTATACCAAAGGTTCTGGGTTCAAATCCCTGTTAGGTCAAAAAGACAAATTTAAACCACAAATGGCGATAGCATAGTTGTGTTTAATAAAGTTAGCGAGGTACATGAATAATATATTATTGAAGAAATTTATACATTGAACGTTCAAGTAAAAGTAACAATTACAAAAGAGGAATTTATCAACACAGCTAGTAGCGATGGGTCCGCTCTGTACTAAGTACTACAATGTAGTACTACATTGTACTGAAGCGTACACTACACACGTTTTTAATCGCACATTTACTTCATTTGTAGTCCTACGCAGTACAGAGCGGACCCATACGGTCTCGTTCATATTTGTACGTGCGACGGCCGGTGCTCCTTTGCACACACTACACATTACACATGTGCGAGGCTCGCACGAAAAGCACATTGCACAAAACGCACATCGCACAAAACGCACAATGTAGGTATGAATTGAATGGCACATTTTAAATTTTCAGCACAGTGAGTATAGGAGCGCCACCGCACATACAAATATGAACGCGACCATTAAATTTAAGTGAATGGGTCAATGGGTACATTCAGTACATTGTATTAGCCTATTACAAAGGTTCAACAAAGGTACCTTTTTGTACTCGCACTATATTGAGTGATTAGTTGATTTTTTGGTATTTCGTGAGTTGTTTTTTTATTTTAATTATCGGTATTTAATTAACAACTTTGAATTAGTGAAACATTTTAATAACATACGACGAGTGTTTTAGTAAGTTAAAAAACATATTTTTTTGGATGCGGTTTTCAAAACATTTAAAATCTATTTTTATCAGTGTGTACGCGACTTTTTACATAAACATTAAATTTGTTTATAAACATTTTTAATTCATTGCACCTTGTGTGATTATTTTAGCATTCTATGCTAAAATATTTAATATTTTTAAAACTCTTGTGTTTATTTTTGTTTCCAGCTTTAATTAAGTGTTGTTTTATACGTCACTGCACGCATTAAAGATTTAAGGTATATAAATACCTATATTATATATGTATATACATATACACGTTGTAATATATTAGGTCCTTACATATGAAATTGGCGTTTTGCCGTACTGGCAAATTTGATCTTAAATATCTTCTCTTTGGTTAGGAATTCCAAATCCAAATTTATACAGCTATTTACTCATGTATTTGTGTTTTGAAAATTATAATTCATTTGTTTTTTCCTCAATTGTTTTTTTCTTTGCGTCACTCAGTTTACAAAATGAAAAACTTGAAATATCGCGTTATTTACGAGTACGAGTTCCACCGTGGCACCAGTGCTGCAGAAACGGCTCGAAGGATTAATGATGTGTATGGCGACGGTGCCGCAAAAGAAAACACAGTGCGTTTTTGGTTCCAACGTTTTCGTTCTGGAAATTTCGACCTGCAGAACAAGCCCCGTGGACGGCCGGAGACCAAAGTTGATAATGAAGAATTGAAGGCTATTGTGGAAGCGGATCCATCGCAAACCACATCTGAGTTAGCTGCAGGCTGCGGTGTTAGTGATAAAACTGTTTTAATCCACTTGGAGCAAATTGGTAAGGTGAAAAAGCTTGAAAGGTGGGTACCTCACGAATTGAGTGAAGCAAATCAACAAACGCGCGTTGACTGCTGCGTTGCATTACTCAACCGGCACAATAATGAAGGGATTTAAATCGAATCATTACCTGTGATGAAAAGTGGATCCTGTACGATAATCGGAAGCGCTCATCGTAATGGCTGAACCCTGCCGAACCAGCCAAACCATGCCCCAAACGAAAATTGACTCCAAAAAAGTTACTTGTGAGCGTTTGGTGGACTAGTGCTGGTGTCGTTCACTACAGCTTCTTAAATCTGGCCAGACGATTACGGCAGATGTCTATTGTCAGCAACTGCAAACCATGATGGAAAAGCTAGCTGCTAAACAACCGAGGCTGGTTAATCGCTCTAGGCCACGCTGCTTCATGATAACGCTAGACCACACACTGCACAACAGTCGGCTACCAAATTAGAGGAGCTTCAATTGGAATGTCTAAGACATCCACCGTACTCTCCGGACCTTGCCCCAACAGATTACCATTTTTTTCGAAATTTTGATAACTTCTTGCAAAGGAAAAAATTCAACTCCGATGGGGCAGTCCAAACCGCCTTCAAAGATTTTATTGATTCCCGTCCGAATGGTTTTTTTAGTAAAGGGGTCGATGAACTACCTATGAGATGGCAAAAGTGCATAGATAGCAATGGTACATACTTTGATTAAATAAATATATTATAATTAAAAAAAATCGGCTTTATGTTCCTCCCA
>JADDOH010004816.1:0-21348 GCA_016648135.1 Agrypnia vestita | reverse complement strand
CTCAATTTGTTCATAATTACAATACCACTCAACTCTCTTCTGGGTTTTATGGCAGAATAGTAGGTATATATACGTGCATATAGATGCCTGCTTACCTGCTAAGCATTTTACTATAACAAAATAATTGTATTTCTTCGAGATATTGCCCTGACGGGAACACGGCTTTCGGAAACTCCACTTGTCGGGAAGTTAGTTTACCGGGAAGTCGGAAGTCGAGAAGTTGGCCGCCGGGAAGTTGTCCAGCATCAGTAGGTATACCTATTTCGTATTTTACATATCCTATACATATTCATAATTTAATATACTTTTTTGAAGAATATCTAATATTATTTGGATCATGGATGGAAAGTCATTAGCTATTAAAAAGCTTAAGGGACAGATGTACCTATGATTAAGGTTTAAGCATTAAACTTTAAGGTTATAGTGGCGTTTCGTGTGTATTTTAATATTTATTATCCTAAAATGAAGACAATTTGGCACTTCTGGGATATTCTGCTATGTTTATACTCGTATGACTTTTCTGGCCATCTTTTGCACCCTTCTGCAGGGTCCATAGTCAGCCCTGGTCAGGGGCGTGCAGTGAGAAGTATGACTTTTATTTAAAGATATTTTTGAAAAAAATTCGATATTAAACATTTATCTGTGAGAATATTATGAAATATTAAAATCTGAATAATATGTTAATAGTGAATAGTATGTGAAATAAGATATATCTTTTATTTCAGTTTTTTTTTCAAAAGATATGCTTAGGAAAAAGTCACGCTTCTTGTTCGCACAGCACACGCCTGGTCCTGGCCCATTATGGACCCTGCAAAGGGATGCGAAACGTCGACCAGAAAGATCATACCTATACACAAGGCAAAATATCCCAGGAAACTCTAACAACAAGATTCTGAATAACCGTGAAAACCCTAGAACGTATTTATTTTTATGCTTGTAATTTAGATTCAAAGCAATCAATAATACTTTTCATTAAAGTAATTTTTTTACTACTTTGTTATAAAATGTTCAAATGCGACATAATTTTATGTAACCGCCTCCGTTTGGTGTACCTACCTCCAATTTTGCAAGCAATCAAGTTCTTTCCGTGAGGATGCTATAATGAAGAGAGGCACGTTCAATACAACTCAAGGTTTAGCCAAAGAACGACCAGTCTTCGAGTTCCAGTGAAAGTAGGTCAGCTAACTCTGCGCTAGACTTCTTTGTGCCGGTTCACAATCGCGAGTGACAAGCCCGAGGAGCACTCACTCGCCGGCGGGGACGCGCGTCTCCTTCAGAGTATCTCGCTGCCTGCTGTACTGGTTGATACACTTTGGCGAGTTCGCTGCATGAGTGTAATCTTCGGGGCGTTTGCGATTCTATTTTGTTGCCGCGAGTGTAATGGGGCTCTTACGTCGTCATTTGGATTAAATTCGTTATTATTTAGTCATTTCGTTGCAAAAACATTTCTTGCGTGAGATTGTAACGAAAAGTATTGTGCGTTGCAGCATTGTCGGACAACTTGTGCAATACGAGAAATTGTTTTCAATTCAATTTTTATGAACTATTGTTTTTAAACTTTTTTTTTATGAGTACTAATGGCAATTACATTTAAATGTTATATGTAGTATTTTGGGTAATCAAAACATAAAGTTTATTTTTTTATATTTTAACAAATCATCATCAATCATGATCCACATCGTTTGGCGCCAGGGCCATCCAGGGTCAAGCCCATTTTCAGATATCTCAAGCTACATTTCTCTAACCAATAATATGGCTGCATTTTTCTTCACGGTACTGTGAGTCCTCTACTCGCGAATATTCAACATGTCAATTATTAGAGATACGAATGACTGTACCGTTAATGTTTCGGGCAGAAACAGAAATATCAGGTTGTACTCTAAAGATTAGACTTATCAAAATGAAAAAATAACTTTAAAAATAAGGCATTATACAAGTTCGCTGGTGAAATGTATTATGAGAGAACGTACCTACTCGTTGATTTTTTGGTTATGGCATTCCCAGAATGTGTTGTGTACCGATATGCATTAGCGATATCTATGAGAGAAAGGGACAAAGTTATATGAGTTATTAAAAGAAGTTATATGATTTATTTAAAATTTTTTTTTTTAAATTTCAGTGATAATGATATTTATTAAATTTGATTCATTTCAAATTTCATTAATAGTAATTATTAAAATTTATATTATTGCTTGCCCAACGTAAATTGGCGTGGTCGCCACAATGGAACTAAAACCCGCCCCGCCCGCACCCGGCGGTAACCCCTCGCCCTGTCATTCAGTTCATTCTCGTCTTTGAGCGCGAGCTGTGACATCTTGATTACCAATATACACTGAATTATTGTGTCCAAAACATTCAAAATAGTCCGGGATGGTGCAAGAACAATTGCTAATGAAGTATTAAAGTTTTGCGAAGCTGAAAAAGCAAATAATGGACCGATATTACCGTTTGACAGTTTGACAGAAAGAGCTGCCGCCGCGGAGAGCGCTGTTACCCGACCAAATCTCTATTAAAGGCTCTGACACCGGTCACCGGACATGCAGTACATTATGTATTGTGTAATAAATTTACACCCTGACGACTTCTGTTACGCGACAGTGGCGCCCTCCCTCTTACGCCAATTTATAGTGGTACGTCTATAGTCACTTCACGCAGGAGAGTAATGCAACAACACACTAGACGACAGTAACGTATATTATTATTATTAAGCCGTTTTAAAACATTCGGAAATTTTTTGTGTTATCCATTAAATTAATAAATTAAACTATACTTTCAGCTTTTAGTTACAGCTGATGAAGGGCATCGAGAGTCATTATTATTATTAAGATTTTTGATTTTTATCAAAACGGATGAATTTTTAATATTTAAGATACATTATTTTATTTATATTCTATTTAAATAATGAGAAAGTCTAACGTTTAACGGAAGATATGTCAGAAATATTAGAAAAAATGTTCAAATTTGTGTGTAAATAATATTTTCTATTAAATTTTTAATGAATAATATCCCCAAAGTTTTTGCTATTAGCTCCGAGACACGCTAAATGTCTACACATTTTTACTCCCTTTCTTTTAACTCGTAGCGTCTGCTTGCTTGTCTGTCGAAAAAACTTTGGATCCATTTTTAACCCTTTTCCCGTGATCCAATCGAGCTGAAAATTTTCAGGCAGACTTTTGGCGACGATTAAAATGATCTAACAAATTTTCGTTAATAATTAATAATTTTAGTATAATTTTGGATTTTTAGAATTTTTTTATTACTCCCTTTCGTAGCGTCGCCAGACTCGAGCTCAACGCGTGGGGTAAGCACCAAACCTATTTCAGCTAGTAAATGAGAAAGGGAGTATAATAAAAACTTGTTTATGGGTGGGTTTTTTTGACAACAATTTACAGGTATTTAGTAACAACAATCAAGAAATACAAAGAAAAATATTTTCTATGCAAGAGTGGTATGATACATGAAGGTACTTAATTTTTTATTTTTTTATTTAATAGATAATACATGTGATTTCTTTTATATCAATGATAACTAGCAAATATTAACAATCTAATTATTGTTATATGTTATACCTCACCAAAAAGAATTAAGATTTTTGTCTTTGGTGAGGGATAATCACTTACAATCATATTGGTAGTGTAATCTAATTTAACAAACAATGAGAATCAGATAATATACCTCCTTTTTTGTGATTTCATTTAGTCTTCCGCAAAATGTCACATCTGCATTTTATTCATGTATTTCATAACACGTCATAAAACAGAACATATTTATTTTGTCTTTTGTTTTGTTCTCATCTTAATTGGAGCGTGCTCTAACGCTGCTCCGTATACAGTCCATTACACAATTTTACTTTTACTTACACTAACAGCGCTAAAAGTTAACTGTAATCTTGATCTGTTCATTGATAAGACAGGCGGATAGCTGTTACGCCGTACAACCTATTAAAATATGCCTAACGGTAATGAGAAATTATTTAAATTATATATTCTAGCACACGGTACAAACATCGGGGCCAAAATATCAGCCAACCAATGATTCACCGGCAGACTTCGGAACTAATAAGAAAATATAATTGAATAAAAAAAAAATTTAAGTAAAAAATTTTTTCGGTAGGTGTACCTATGTTTAATATTCTTTCAATAACATTCATGATGTCATTTTAAAAATAAATGTGGAAAATAGAAAAGTATAACTTGTGAAATATACATGTATTTGATTCTAATTGTTTAATTTATCATCATCGATTTCTTTTATTTTGTACGAGGAGCATATAAATAAAAACGCCGTTATGGAATTAACGAAATTAATTATTTTCGATTTCGATTCGATTTCGAAAACGAAAAATAAAAATGAAAATTAACGAAAATAATTAATAATATAAACGTATTTGTAACTGATTTTCTACCCGGACCGAAAATTTTAAAATCGATATACTTTTTATAAAAGGCTTGTGAAACGTAAAAAAAATACATATACAAATATTGTTCATAAATGGAGTTAAAAATTGATAGTTAAAAAAGATAATTATTTTCAAGCGTATTCTAGTGTGTTAAATAATTCTGAAGAATATTAATAATATCAATATCAAGAATATTGCTGAATATTCCACTTTAAAAAATAAAATATAGATGTATCGATACCAGCTGCGAAATCTATGTAGGTATACTATGCCATGGAAAGGGCCATCTCTAGCATTGTCCCTTTGAATATATGAAATACCTAAACTGATTTGGAACATATTGTTACGTGGCATGGCTCACTCGAAAAATGAAATGGCACAACTCGTAAAATAAATCTTTTATTGTCGCTTGTATATTATCTCTGACATTTTACAATCGCTCGCAACGCAATACTCGTTTTTTTATTCAAACACAAAAGAACAGCTCTCTTTTGTTTTTCTACTCAGGTAAGAACCCTTCCATTTCTTCGCTATTTATTTAATCATATTAGTTCTTATTTCAACCACTGGGCATACCGGCCCGCCGTTCTGCGCATGTGACACTTTTCTATGGAACTGTCAAATGTCAACGAACAGCTCGTTACAATATGTACAACTTTAATGATTTAAAAGATTTATTCTATTATTATTTATTATATGAAATTATGTCGTTTTAATGTGGGGGGAATATTTTTTCGGTTTTACTTCTTTAGATTATTTTATTCTATATTATTTTTTTTTATGAATATTAATGTTATGAGATTCAACGTTGACTTTAAGAAGTTACACGTATAATCGGATATTTTCATTATTTATATTTTAAGGTCTCACCATTGAAATCGAAATGAAAGAACGTAACAGAAAATAGAGTTTGCCTTTTTTCAAAATGGTTATTTGGCAAATAATGTCAGTTTTACAATCATTAACTGCTCTTGATCTATTATACATTATAGAGATGAAATTATATTTTTATGGAAAAGTAGGTATGGAAGTCTTTGGGTGTCCATACGGCTTACGACCTATCGTATTCCAATAAAAAATACATATCTCAATACTGACATCTCTGGTTAATTAAGGGGACTGAAAAAGCTTTGGAAGCCGGTCGCGTTAATGATTATTACAACATACACATGAAACGGGTTGTAAAACATAATTAAGTTTTACAATTTCCAAAAATTTGATAGATTTTTATTATATAATGGTGGAAATGGTGAACGTAACATTGTATAAAGTGATCACTTAAGCCAGCCGTACGATAGGTCGTAAGCCCTATGAACACCCAGGGACTTCCTTAACTACTTTCCCATAAAAAAATATAATTTCATCTCTATGAGATATCGATAAAATATGTTTATTATTTTTTTGATTTTATTGATGTTTGAAATAACATACGTACATAATATGTAACTGCACTTTCATCCGTATTCTGAACTAAGCAATATTGCTATTTACATATCTTGACAGTTATTGTCTAACATTCTGATGCCGTTTTTTGACGTTTTATGTTTGATAGGTTTGAAATGAATGAATTCAATCAATTAGAAAGCTCATATTCTTAATTGTGAATAACTTAACGTTTGTTTACGTTTTAGAGCTTTCTGATTGATTGAATTCATTAATGTCAAACTTAAAATATCGAAATTGGCGGCAATACAATGTTATACATACCTATTAAGATCGGGATAAAGATCTGACATCCCAATATTGCTATTTTCAAAATAGCACAGAATATCAGGAATAAAATTGTATTATTAATATTAAAAGAAGCAAGAAGTTCGAGTAGCTTGTTGGTGTAGTGGTTAGGACTCTCGCCTAGTGATCCAAAAGCGGGTTGGAACCTCACTCCAGACCAGAAAGTTAGTCCTATTTTCATAGCACAAGGTTAAGCTTATTTTGAAAATAGTAAAGATATTGAAGTGACACGTATTCCGTGTTCGCATATCTATTTTTTTTTTAAAGTTGGATGATGTTCCCCTGATCAACAAATAATCTAGCTACATGTCTGTGATTTAGACATGTTGAAGCTGATTAAATCCAGTGGAATACGTGACATGCATGATTAATTGTATTATGGTAACAGTATGTCTAGCGACAAGAGTGTGACACTCTGTAAATAGTTTACTTGGTCTTTTCGAATTGATCAACTCTCTAATCGTCTGTTTCCCCTTCCACTTCCATGTCGGAGTACCTGTTTCAATTCTGCTTTGCACAGGTAATAAACAAGCAACCAGTTTACATTTTACCGGGTCACCTGTTTTCTCGATACAAATTATGGCTTTGAGCTCTAAATCGAAACGTGAAACTTTTATAAATTATCATCTCAGTATCCCATAATTGTGTAATGTATAAAGACACACACCAGCACTACTTACACGGATGAATCCTGGGGTAATTCTTTCTTTTTTCTTTCCTTTCTTTCTTTTTTTTAAAAAATAGAGAAGCGAACACGGAATACGTGTCACATTAATATTCTTACTATTTTCATACTTAGCTAAACGCTTGGGCTATACAAATAGAACTAACTTGCTGGTTTGGAGTGAGGTTCGAACCCGCGACCTTTGGATCACGAGGCGAGAGTCCTAACCATAAGACCAACAAGCTACTTAATTAATGACAAGGAATTGATTTACTTTTTTTGTTTACGCGTAATTATTTCCACTCTTTTTTCGTTAATTTAGAACAAATAAAAAGATAATTCTCTTGTTTTAATAACACTAAGTTTTATTTTTAATAATATTCCTTCGTATTATAGTAATTAGAAAAAATTGGAACCAGAAATGATATATTAGAAATATAATATAAAACCAAAGCGATAATTTTTCACTATCGTGCATTAAGTGATATTAAAATTTTAATTAGAACATATTTCATTGTGAATTTCGTTGAACATTATCAATGGATTTGGCGTTAGCGTTAAGTGATTATTCATGATGATCATTAAATTGGATGAAAAAGATAAAATCTGTTATCTCTACATGAATTTAATTATGATATTATATTTTATTTTTCAAGTTTCGAGTGTATCAGAATCTCTCATCGACAGATGAAGTATGAGAGATTCTGACACTCGAAAATCGAGGAGAAAAATTTCAAAGTATTAAAGTAGATGCAATGCGTAGATTGGAAAGATATACACAAAATATCTGTCTAGCGAAAAAATATTTCATAACCACCTGAATGCGAACGTTTTACAGAAGACTGCAAATAGATATAGGTATCCACAAAATTTTAAAAAGTTTACATAAAAAAGTTGGTAACGCAGTTTTCTCCGTGAATAAGTTGGTAGTAAACGAATATTTTTTCTATACAAAATAATGATACCTACTATTACTTGCAAGAATTAAAACATGTACCTAATGAAAAATAAATTATCTATTGACCCCTTTTGGTAAGGTTAATTTAAATCGATATTCAATTAACTTTTTTCTGTTTGGTATTATGTATGGGTCGTTATGTTCAATAATATTTTAGTTTTTACTCCCTTTCTTTTAACTCGTAGCGTCTGCTTGCTTGTCTGTCGAAAAAACTTTGGATCGATTTTTAATCCTTTTCCCGTGATCCAATCGAGCTGAAACTTTGCAGGCAGACTCGTGGCGACAGTAAAAATGATTTAACGATTTTTTTTTTTTAATTAATAATTATAGTATAATTTTGGATTTTTCGAAATTTTTTATTACTCCCTTTCGTAGCGTCGTCCGACTCGAGCCCAACGCGTGGGGTAAGCGCCAAACCTGTTTCAATTAGTAAATGAGAAAACTAGTAAAGAGAGAATAATAACTTGGTTTTTATGGGTTAGTTTTTTAAATGTTATTTTTAGAATAATATTTAAAAACTTAATTTAAGTAAAAATTGGTAGTAAGCAATAAAAATCATATTTTACAATGTTTATATTTCCTTTCACTTTATAATGACAAAAAGATCTTTGAGGTAAATAGATGTTACGTAAAATGTTCACTTTAATGCTTGTAAAGTATGTACATACATCCATAATTAATTAAATAGCTTATTCCTTTACAAATTTACAACTCACGTAATGTAACATGAATTATACATGCTTTATGGTCTGGTGGATGATTTTAGAGTAAGTATCCGCCTGCCAAAAGAGTTCTTCGTAAAGTTTTACGAGATTGTAATAGAAATTAATCGCTGAAATATTTTTAGCCGTGTGGCAAATAATCAAACTACTCTTTTGTAATGATATTTCTCTTTTGTTAGTTCAAACAGTCATAATGGAGGATCTTTCCATTCTCATAGAGTTTTTTGCTACTGCAGCCTATCTTTGCGGGAAGCCTTCCAGCCGTGGAAAAGATGCAATAAATACCAAATTTATCCAGCCATCTACTTTTCCATCGCCCCATCTACTTCCTAGTCTTCCCCTTGGTTGCGTACCCTGGGATTGCTGATTCAATGCCTTATGTGGGTACCTCAGGGGAGGCATTCTATAGAATTTTCCAACACATCACAGTCGATTCATCCCCATTGTAGCCATGATATCTGGCTCTTCATGCAAAACTTGAAGCTTTTGATTCTACCTGATTCTTTACTGCCCATACTGCTGTGTAGCTTCAAAATCTGTTTACCATTATGGACTCGAGAAATATTTTTGGTATTTGGCATACCAGCAACTCCAGAGCATTTTATACAAATTCTTGCAAAAACTTAACTTTTGTTTATAATATTAACAAAAAAAATGTAGTTGTAGCAAATTTTTTTATTCTTTTTTTTATTCATTCTTAAAGTAAAGGAAACAGAATTAAATATAATTATATTAAATTTTATTCAAATGTAAGTAATCATCACACATATATTTACCTTCCTCATCCCTAATGCCTGTTACTTTATCGCTGGTCAAATATCCGCACTGAAATCGCCATATTATGTCAAAATAATACTGTTATTCTCGTATGTTCCAGATATTACCGGCAATTTCTAATTTTCTGTAAAATGTTCTGATTGCTTTTGTATAATCCTCGATTACGTGTAATTCTCTCCATTTCTAGAATCTCGGGGCAATATTATATGTTAACATTATTTCAGATTGTATGTGGCCCAATATACTTGGATGAACATGACTGCCTCAGATCTCAATAACCAGGGGGATCATGTTTTGTTTATTCCTGCAGGCTTCAATTTCTTCCTTTATCACGTAATATGGTATAACACGACTCAATCGAATGTTGATGTAAGATTTCTTCTATACGAAAAAAATGCATCCTGTTTAGATCCAAAGAACATTCAGATGTATTTCATTGGTTTCAAGGCAAGCAGCGTCATGAATATTGACCTTTTCTGTAGAATGATGCGCGCTGAAAAATGTTCAATCTGGCACTCTCCATCACGTTATTATAATTTTTATCTAACAGACCGGCCAACACGAAACACTCGCCATTCAATATTTAAAAACGTCACCATTACAATTTAATTGTTAATTATAATAATAATAATTTAGATATAACACGATTTGCATTTTATTAATTGCACAATAATTATTATTCATTATTTATTTCCTCACGGCTCTAGATATCTCTGCATGAGATAGCATTGGCATTATCATTGGCTTTACCCATATTTTCTCTAAAAGGAGATTTTCTAAAATTGTTGCGCGGAATGATCGATAATCCTGAAATTATGCGGAGCATTGGTTTTTATGTCAAAATAGATTGTTTCACATTCCAATATACAGGACCAACCGGCCCATGGTTATGCAGGTTTTGCCTGTTGGAAGGGATTATGCAAACAATATCGCTTTGGACATTGTTATGACGATGATCTCTGAGAGAGTTTTCCGAAGTAGGATTCTCTTTGATACGAATCATATGTTTTAATTAAAATGTTATAACATTTACGAATTAAATATATATTTGTAATGTAAATGTTGTGTACACAATGAAATAAATTGAATTGAAATGGGTTATTAATAAATATTTATAATAGATTCATTTTCGTTGAAGGGAAGTTAGAAAAATATCTCAACAGTTGTACAACAGTACCTACTACGTTTTACATTTTTACTTATTTTTTTATTTTTTATTAATCAATTAGAAAGACATACAGAAAAATCAAATCAACGAAAAAATATTTGGCTGCTACCGGGATTTTTCCGTATGTCTTTCTAATTGATTAATAAATTTGGTTTTAAAATTCACAGAACTTTGTTCTGAAATCGCAACTTTACAATATGTGAACACAATAATGTGTTCATTAATATAATCTTTTTTTTATGCTTCAATAGGCCAAGAGGCCCAATAACAGAAGCGAAACACATTACAAAATACCTAGGCTTGAGTAAATCACACAGATTAATCGTGAATCACTCACCTCGCTTCACTGGGAATCGAACCCTCGGAAGACCACTATTCCTATATCTATACATATATCTATTTATTATAAAAAATATTCCTAAAAACGGTCCGAAGCGGGATAAAGATAATTACACAAAAGATATCATAAAATAATAAATACTGCTATAATAAGAAATTAATGTTGGATAATTTGTAAGATCAGCAAATCCATATCACTTTTTTACGAAAGTGTGAACATAAAACGATTTTATGTTCAGTAACCCAGCAATAATAATTATTCAATACCACTATCTTGACAGCCCTTAACCTTATTTTATATTATAATAATATTATTAAAAAATATATATATTATGTGTGGTTAAATAGTATGTGAAGCAGAGTAAAAGATTAACAATATAATTTTTATATAATTAAATATAATTAAAATACAATATAATTAAAAATATAATTTTCATTATAAATCCTTAATGAAATAACAATTACTATTACTATTGAATAAATTATTTTACAGAATAACAACCAGCTTTTGTTTTGTTTTAAATTAAGAGATAAATTCTAAAGTGTCCACGATTTAAATAATTTTAGAAAATCACTGAAATTAGATACCTGCTTGCCCGAATATCTAAGATAAATTTGCATTTTTTGTATGTGTGTGTATATGTGTTACCCCAATTGCGTGTAATAATGCATTGTCATCGACATCAAGTCGATGCGAAAAGTTTTAGCTCGATTCGATGACGGGAAGTGTGTTAATTTTCACTTCTAAGATTTTTTCACGGGAAATCAAGACCAGCGGTAACTTAATATAAAGGATTAAAAAATATTTTGAGAAGTAATAAAAATACAAGTTACGCAAAAATTGGTGTTAATAATTATTCAGACTGAAATTTTGTAATAATTTTTGGAGAATATTTTGAACATCATTTCATATTTCTCTCAAGGCGTATTGAAGTGATATTCATAGTGCGTTGCGGTTACCATCACTCGGGTTATAAAGATGTTTCTCACCTATCTGAATGCAAGAAAAACAATCTAGTTAGGCATATTTTCTCCATTGAAAAATATAAGTTTTGGACACAAAGCGTACAATGTGGTCATTATTGAAAACAATACCGGCATCACTACACGCGGGCTCCATTGTTCCGCCGGAGGAACTCATTATCAAGATTCCCTTTTCAAGATTTTGAGCCGATCGGAATGGGCACTAGGTCAGGAGACGCGGACTCCGGCTTCTCAGGTTCAAGCCATCCAACAATCGGCGGAAACGGAGCTGAAGCGCCACGAGGTGGAAGCGCTTCATCAAGAAACTTCGCCTAAAAGTGTTGGACTGTGAATCTCCTCGCGTCAATAACGAACGCTATTTCCGTTGCGGCAGCACCAATTATAACAGTTGGACAACCTCACAAATAATTGCTCTATGATGATTGATGACGAGTCTACACTAGAAGACTAGCTATTAGTGGACTGTGAATCTCCTCGCGTCAATAACGAACGCTATTTCCGTTGCGGCAGCACCAGTTATAACAGTTGGACAACCTCACAAATAATTGCTCTATGATGACTGATGACGAGTCTACACTTGAAGACTAGCTATTAGTGGACTGTGAATCTCCTCGCGTCAATAACGAACGCTATTTCCGTTGCGGCAGCACCAGTTATAACAGTTGGACAACCTCACAAATAATTGCTCTATGATGACTGATGACGAGTCTACACTTGAAGACTAGCTATTAGTGGACTGTGAATCTCCTCGCGTCAATAACGAACGCTATTTCCGTTAGAGCAGCACCAGTTATAACAGTTGGACAACCTCACAAATAATTGCTCTATGATGACTGATGACGAGTCTACACTTGAAGACTAGCTATTAGTGGACTGTGAATCTCCTCGCGTCAATAACGAACGCTATTTCCGTTGCGGCAGCACCAGTTATAACAGTTGGACAACCTCACAAATAATTGCTCTATGATGACTGATGACGAGTCTACACTTGAAGACTAGCTAGTAGTAGGTAGCCAAAACTATGGAGTCTTCTTCATTAAATTATTTATCTTTGAGAAGGTTGAGAGCAAATCTTAAAATTAACATATACATGATAAAAAAGTAAACTACGAGTAAACTCGTATGCCAATGATGATTGTTAATGAAATGAGCAAAGTGTAACAATATAAGTCAATTTTTAGTTACAAAATATATTGAGCAGGGGTGGGGAGGGTTTAAAATCACCATTTATAGATTAATCAACATGTTTCAGGCCCGACTGTCCCTTGTCAGGATACAGCATATACTAGAATTAAAATTGGAAGTGTAACATAAAAACAAAAAGGAATATTAGGGAGTAAGTTGAATAACTAATTAGGTATACTCGTATATTAAATAATAATAATAAATGGTGATATTTTGAAAAATTCGGGGGTTCATAAATTAATGATTGCAATATTTTTTATATAGGAGTCCTTGATTCCTAATGGCGAGAGGACACTCTCCTGAACACGATGTGATATGACTCCAGTGAAACGTCGAGAATCGAATGCTTAGTTTTTATTATACACGCCCCACGGCAGAATAACTGATATTTTTTTTTTGCGAAACTTACGTGAACTTACATATTGTTTCTATAGGTCTACCGCTGAGAGCTTTGGTATGACTCATCTCATTCTATTATCATCTGGCTTCTTCTTCAACACTGCCAATTGGAGAGAAATATATAAAGAATTTTTATTGCATGAGTCATTCAAAACCTCTCTCGGCCGTTGACCTGTATTTCACAGGTTATCGGTGAAACTGCCCCTAAGAATGTTAAAATTAATTGTGTCGTATAAACTTACAAAGTACCTACTCGTACATTGCCAGCTTCTCTGGATGAAACAATGCCGATCTCCACTGCTCAATTACGGGGCGCTGAATCCAAGAACTGGCAGCCGTGACGACTGCATTGTTGAATTCCCGCGGTCATTCACAGAGGCCAGCCAAATATTTTGCACTCCTCACTTGAGTCCTCCTCAGCACATGCATAAAGACGATAGGAACATAAAGCAAAATGCTTAAAAATGTTGATTCTTATTTGTACGGACAATTATCCTTGGTAGTCTCTGGTTTTGGGCTGCCTAGATATCTATGGACGCGTAGCTCTCTGTGTATGTCAAAGTTGCTACATATAGATTCTTTGGTCACCTTGGAACAGATGGTAAAATTTATGCGGTAGGTTTAAAAGTTTTATTGGATATATATTTATTTGTGGTTGTGATTTTGCAAGTTTGTAAGACTGCAGTCAGCAGGCAGAATAGCGGAAACGGAGATAGACATCACGTCGGATCACAGGGAGAGACTGGCAAGTGCTAGCTTACCAAATCTAGAGAATTCCCTGTACGAAGCCCAGAATCATGAGTAAAATCAAGGAATTTGCTTTGACATTATTTTACATTTCTTCTCTCATCTACCAACCATGACAAACCTCACTTTTTACATCCCACATCACTTATGTATATCAGATCTGTGCGGTTACATGATTAAATTACACATTAAAATTTTCTTATTTTTTTACCTAACCTAACCTATCATTCCTATTTTTTTTGTCATTTTTTCGGTACTATTATATTTATCATATAAAAACACTTTCTACTGTGTATTTGTGCATTTTTTTTTCATTATTCCTTGTGTAATTTATTCAAGCGTAATTTCAGCGGAAATGCTCAATATTATAGTGATGTTACTATGACCAGAGATTGATGACATAACTCATAAATATTCATTCAACTATGACAACTTTCCAATTAAATTTTCTGTTATTTAAGTAATAATTTTTATTTTTATGTAGGTACATCTCTTAGCAAGCCTTGGCAATCAAAAAAAAACACCGTGCACCTTTTTATATTTTCCTTTTACAATATTTGGTTCTCCTGAGTATGTAGCAGGCATCCACAATTCTGATCAATTATTTTTTTCAAAATTTATCTTTTTATTAAACCTTATCAAAATTCGTTTCAGGGATGCATTTACCATTCTCTCCTCATTAACACGTCCACGTGTCAGAATCGCCGCAGGGCAACCATACGATGGTTACTCAGCCTTGAAGTCATTCGTGACCGATTCTGTCATACGCGTGTTCTTCGATACATGCACGCACAAATGCGACTGATTTAGAGATTGTTCTCCTACATTAAGACAATTTTTTGCCTTTCACTATCTTATGAAACAGTTTTTTTAACAGATATATAGGCACAAACGTTTGAACAATTTTTAATTTAACTTAATTTTAATTTTTGCAAATAGTTAACCTTTAAAATTTGGATTCACATTAGTTCTTAATTAGTTATTCATCACCCATATATGTATTTATTTTTTGATTTTGTTAATAACGATAATTCGATTTTTAGTATACGTTGTATCCGGATGAAGAGACTATTAGCCCTGAAGGATGTTGATAATTCAATAAATTTGTGGGTAATTCAAAGTTTTTTCTCGTGAATTATATGCTTTTCAATCGTAATTATTGTTAATGTTGTAGCTTATTATCATTAATTTACTGACCTAATTGAATTTGTTTTTTTAATCAAAATATGGTGTTAACTCCTTAGTTAACCGACAGCTTTGCTGTACTTTTTGCATCAGTTCATAATACGAAGTAATGCACTCCACAATAATCTAATATTATTCGACTTGGTATTTTTGTATGTCCTAGACTCTAGGACATGCAAAACAAGAAATGGCATTAACAGCAAATGGTCACAATATGGTGGGGTTAAAAGGTTAAAAGGTTATAAAGGCATTAATTAGTAAAACAGCAAATACAAAAAAAAAAAATACAAATTATCTTTCAAAAGGCTGACAAAAAAGGTTCCAATGTGGCTGAGTTCATTGATAATTAAATAATAACTGTAAATATTTTTAAATTTACAAAAATGTAATTATTTAACCGGTAATAGAATTTACCCATACTAACCGAAATACATCTTATACATAGTCTTCGATCACTCATATCACAACACCGAATAAAGAATTGAATTTCTGAAGCCAACTGACGACCACGAACTTACGACCTCCTGAAAATTACTAACGTCGTTAAATTTTTAATCCATCGTTTTCAATGGAATTATTAACACTTTTAAAGCGTTAACTATCTGCAAACGAAATGATAAACCGCCTACGTGCTTTGTCAAATTTAAGCGCCAAATTGTTCATTGTTTGATATTGTTCCCGTGACTACTCTGCCTTCCCGCGATGCTGCGACCTCTGCGCGCTTCCTGCACCGCCACCTTCCTAGTTCATCTTGCCATTCAGCTCCAAGATGTTAAACAATGCAGTTGAAAGATTTCCGGCCTTGGGACTTCGGAAGACCTGAATCATTAGAACTAAACCGTGTGCTGCAGCGCTCATTGTTGAGGTGTGGGCACTTCTCACCCGCAGCTGACTACAGGTGATAGGTTAGTACAAAGAGAAGATGAAAATACGAACAGAATCAAAAACATTCTGTAAAACTTCGATGATCTACTCAAAACACTAAATAAATATGTAAAAAAAATATATATTTTATTTATTTTTGTTGTTTAAATAGCGCACTCGCAAATATATACGAATAGCGCATGACCACTCAATGAATGCGGCTGACATTTCGGCCACGCGCAGCTACCCAAAGACGATTCATCAAACTTCGGACGGGGACTGAAGCTAATGGTCGTATATTGGATTACGTCATGCTATCTTTTCAAATACGTTTATGCGCAGATTAGTTGAACCGCATTCTGACAGTGGTAATACTACTTACACATATGTATTAATACAAACACAATATTTTCATGGGTTTGCCGCGATGGGGAACGAAACTAAACTACTCTGAAGTGGCTGCTTCTTAAGTTCAAATAAAAGTGAGACTTAAATAAATAAAAATTAATTTAAAATATAATTTAGAACCGATTGAGTGACGGTTTTCTAACGGACACAGTACATTTCTATATTCATAAAATAATAATAAAAATGATATATTCAGGCAACACTTTGTGAAAATAACAATTAAATTAATATTTAATGAAGCCTTTTAGCTTTATCCATAAGAGAGTTGTCTATGTATATGTATTTGTTCTGTAGCCTTCGTAAACCGTTTTATGTGTACCCGCCTATAAAAGTAATAATCGCTTACTTATATTTATTTCAAGGGTAGTACCTACACACATTAATTGAATGTTATCTTTGCAAAATAACAATCTTCTAGTGATTAAGTGTACTACTTAAAATAATATTTTTATTAACGGATACTGATAGCGAACAATCCAGCAAATAGATAATTTAAAGAATGAACGGTCCGCTTGCTTCCAAGGGTACAATTTCGAAATCGTGCTGTATTGAGGAGGAAAATTATAACACGTTTGAGTCTGGCATTAATGCAATTCTCGTTTATATGCTGGTATTAAACAGATTTTCCAATGAGAAATCGTTAATCAAATGTTGGTGAATTGATAATTTTGTTCTAATTCATTTGCAATCAATTCTACATCAAAATCAAATTGTAAGCTAAATCATGGAATCCTTGTTGATGTGACAGTTTAATTTTCACAGCTTTTTATATTTTATCTATGGCAAGCCAAAAATAATAATTAATACACTAAAGTACATTATTATATCTTACTGTTTAGGTACTGTCATAGAAGAAAGAAATTAAAATTTTGTCGACGCGTAATATGTACCTACGTCAAAATATAAAGTAATATGATTTTCCATACCTGTTAGAATAAGAGATAGAATTATTGGATACGTAATATATAATAAATTAAATTCAGTGATTAACAAAAAAATATTTGTTGTATTTTCAAAGCATTGTGAGAGAAATAGGAATAGGACATTTATAAATATAAAATATTGAAATATATCCGGTTTACAATATCAGTAATATAACAATACATATTTCATATTGTCGTTAAGTGACTCTCCACCTGAATGTTATATACATAGAAGGATCCGTTTAGCAATTTATTTTTTAATAAATTATTAATCTCCAACTAACCGGTTTCTATATTACTATTATGGAAATTACGGCATAGGATTCATTAATATGTTTTAACTCCAAACTGAGAAAAACTGTACTATCTTTTTTATTCCTATTCTCAATTCCCCAAAAAGGTATTTTTACGAGAAATGATAACTGAACTGTTATTTAACAATAATGTCGCGCTTATTTCTAAATGCGAATAATGTAAGTATTCTTTTATAAAGACACAGGCATAATTAAACTAAACTTTTAATTTAATTTATTTAACTACCTATATTAAATAAAATTCAATGATGATTCGTATAAATATTGAAAGCCTCACATATCATGAATATTTTAAGAATATCATTAATTTATACACGAATGGAAACATAATTAGAAATCGATTACTGATTTTAATATAAATAATTCATTGCACACAAATATTTACACATATTTGATTCGCTATAGAAAATACGATGTGTGTCAAATGTGCCTGGTATTCATAGTTTTTTTTTTGTATTATGTACCTATACACAAAACAGGCTCGTGGAAGATGGGTGCGTAGATCGTTACGAAATGGCAACACTGAATAGAGCCGGAGGCATTTCGTCAATGATGTGTAGTCGCATCACATGGCCATCATGAGAGACGGCGCTAATTAAAATTTCACAATTTTTAACAAGTGCACATCTGAGGGTCAAACAAGTGCTTTTTGCTTCTTCGAACATATCTATTTTCAATACATCGAGAGTTGCTGTTCAAGTGATGACTGGTTTCATGAAAATGATTATTAAAAAATTTGGCCTTGCCGATGTTTGAAGATAAGAGGATTTCGATCCGAAAAAGGAATGAAAGATTTTATTTTTCTTACACGGAAAAAACAAGCAAAGCTCATCCCATCCCAATTACAATAATTTCGTTGTCTGTCTGTCCTCGTAACTTCGTGTAACTTCCATAACTATTTTACAGTAAACTTTTTTTTTCTCCAAAAAATTTCTTTCCCCAAAAATTTTTTTTCCTAAAATTTTTTTTTCAGAATTTTTTCCCAAAAATTAAAAAAAATAAAAATAAATACATCCTTAGGAACTGACGGGTTACAGCTAGTCAATAATAAGTTTAATAAAAATAATACAAATAGGTACAATCAACAAATTAAAATGTTTACAAGTTTTCTCTATACTATTTCTACTACTTGTATAGGTAGTATATTTTTGGCTAATATGTTTTTAAAATTTAAAACATTGAAGTTACGCAGTATTAAATATAGTGTGATTCTGGAGAAGTTTAGAAATTTAAAACGAAATGAAAGATACTAAATCGTAGTTTTGACGTTAAAGGAAAGTTAATTTTATGCCATTAGTGTTAATGTTAATATAGCGGAGAACAGATGTGAGCGCATTTTACGGCGTTAATTTACGAAAGTATTTTTTTTTGTATTTTGATACTATTTCGTTGCATATTTATTTATTTGGTTGGTTGGGTCGCGCGCGGAGGATGTGGAAAATCCTGGCTTTATTCTTGTTCTGGAGAAGACGGTAAAGACAAGGAATCTTCTCATGCATATTCATTCTGTCTTTAACTTTTAACTACTTACCGTTTTATTCCGCCTATGCCCATTGTGCCCCAGAGTCGGGGCAGAATGGGCATAGGGAAGCTTATTTTAAAAGCGTTATGTCTTTTATTCTTGTACTTTTCGGGGTTTTATTAATGTGTGTATTGTATGCTTAGTAAATGTTCTAATTAATGATATATTTTTTTGCTAATTTCCTTTAATTTTTTTGACGATAATACTTACGGTGACCATTATGCCTCGGGCTCTCCTTAATTTTCTGCATCACCTCGTATGAAATGGTACGTATGGCCAGATATATATATATTTAAAGACAATTAAAAATTAATGTCTCTTGGTAGGAAATACGTCATATCTGCTAACGTGTACAGAAAATAATTTAAAGTTTGATGAATAAAAGTGATTTGACAAATAGACCTCCAAGCATTGCCGAATACATTAAATATTCATCATAGTACTTGTACATATTTATATCTTACGGGCATACTCAAACTTGTACTGCTGCAAATGTGTTATCAGAATTGCATGTAAGTATATAATATAGTATATACACCTAATTACATGATCATTATTAGCACGACGCACTTAGGTACATTTTTAGATGCTCTAGTGCAAGCAAATCCTCAGTACGCTGTAATCATCTGGGAATCGGCATATAAAACAAATCTACTCCCGACTGAAATTTTATAACGTCTACTAATCAAAATATTATTCACAAAACAATTGGATTATCCGACACACCTTATAGGTGTTCGAAAAGATTTAATTTTTTAAAGTTACTGATGAATTCCGGAGAAGTACAGTACCTATCTAAAATAATTAAAGAATGGCCCACGCATAATTATAACCGAAAATATCAAAAGACAATTCTAGAATTGTAACACCTAATTTTTTGCATTTTTTCAAATCTAAAATCTTACATAAAGACTAAATAATTGAAGCACACTTCTCTTCCAAACACGAGATAAAATATCTAAACTGAAGGTGTAATATAGGGCAAAACCTTATTTCTTCAAGAAATGCAAAATGAATTTGTGGTGACATTGATAAAATAATTAAGAAGAATATACACCACTACTAATTTTTTGAAAATACTAACGTGTTTCGGTGTGTTGTAAATAGTCCCTTCTTCAGGATAAAACGTATACTAAAAATTAAAAACCGAAGTATAGATATTGACAAAATAAATATATGGGAGATGTACAAATAATTAAGTACTAATATGAAAAAAAATCAATATAATTATTTTCAAAAAGGACCTGGCTATTTTATATTAAAACTACTATTAACATTTTTTCTTATTTCCAAAATTTCTAATTTATCTCACTGTAATCATGTATTATTTGTATGTAAAATTTGTAAACGCTTATTAATATCAAAAGTTATAATTTCTGAAATAAGAAAAAGTGTTAATAGTAATTTAAATATAATATAATAAATAAATAACAAGGTCCTTTTCTACATTAGTTATCTTTCATATTAGTACTTAATTATTTATTTATTCATGTCTATACTTCGATTTTTATTTTAGTAGGGTACCTACCTATATTTACGTTATATCCTGATAAAGAGACTATTGGCCCCGAAAGATGTTGGTATTTGGTGGTGAAAGCAAACTCTATTCTTGTTGATTATATTTAAAATCTTACTGTTTGTATATTATATCTATTAAAAATTCGTTTACAATAAAATGTACCTTTGCACTGATCATTATAAATTAAAATCTACAAATTAATTAAGTAGAAAAATTAATGAAGCTTCCACATATAAAATAATTTACCGAGATGTACCATTATTTTACAAAAATATAGTTGTTGGAAATTTGTGGTTACAAAGACATAAATAATTACGTGGCGTGAAAGTATATTAACAATTTCTCTCTCCGTTTGTGCCCAATGAAGCGTAAAACGAAAGGAAAACAAATCAACATTTCCAACATAAATAATAATTATTATGACAGTTTTAATCTCATACCGAAAAATCTTACTATTAATTGACTTCTCACGAGCTTTGCAAAACAATTATAACACCGTTTTGCGTAGCAAAGTCGCTTTAATAATCATCTGAGAAAGTT
>JADDOH010004815.1:0-33460 GCA_016648135.1 Agrypnia vestita | reverse complement strand
GTTGTCTTTTATGCGACTAGTATTTTGATTAAGACTTGAAAAAAATCGTTGAATTGATGGCACTCTTGAATGACCTCGCGTACTTCATATCTTGATACAAAAATTATGCATATTATCTTGGAAAAATATGTGTCATGTCTATGTACAGAGTGTGCTGGAAAAAAGCATAGTAATGTGTTTCTTCAGACAATAATTCTCGTTGATAAAAAATATATATGAAAAATGACTGGTGATTATTCATTTATTAATGTAAAAATGTGTAATACTGTGCTGTTTGTGATAATTTTAAGTCACTTCTTTAACACGAGAAAGAAATAACTTAGCCAGTTTTCAGTGACAAGTTACCTTACACAAGTAAAAATATGATGAATGGCACTCGCGTTATAATCCTGCAGCTTTGGGCAACTACCGAATTAGATAAGAATAGAGTAATTTCACATTTTACAGATATCTATGAAAATGTATGAAATAGATTCAGAAAAATAAATTGTGTTTTGTAACTTAGTATGAATGGTGTGGGATAATGTTTTCATTCATAATTTTTATAATATAATCTTAAAAAATACGATTCCATTAAAGCGCGATATGACGTCACGTAGCAGGAATTATAATAATGTATTTATGTCACTTTATGTTTATGTTTATAGTCACTTTTCGTCTTCGCTTTGTTTTTACTCGCATTTGCCTGGTGTTTATATAGATTTTGAGGTGATTGTGAACTATTTTAATAAAACGATCTAAAAACACATTTAAAATAATGGAGGACGAATTTTCACAAAGAAAATCCGATAACTTACTGAAAAAAGATGACTTAAGGTTGGCTTCATTTTTCTCTAATATTATCGGGAGTTTTCATAGGTACCATATAATATCTACAAAACTTTTCCCCAGACATTTTGGACGCACTATACAAAAAAGGCAATTTGTTTTGTATAAAAACGAATGAACATAAATACGCAAATGTGCTATTACGTATTAAACGTCGGATTGACATAAAAATTAATGCGTGACGTCACTTACGAAAATAAGCGTTTTGGCGGGCGTTTAAAATGGTGATGTTCAAAATTGTTATTTGATGTTAATATATACATAAAAAAAATATTTTTCACTAACATATTTTCTAAACCAAAGTTAAGATTTTTCTATTAAAAAATGTGAAATTATCCTATTGGGTAGAAATCTAAACAAATGCCTATGCTCCTTTGACATATGAATATTTAGACAAAGAACAGGAAGACAGTGAATAGTGGACATTTGTGAATGTTTAAATAAAGAAAGTATAATGTGATTAAAATTCAGCAAAGCTCCTGAGATAAAGAGATATAGTAGAATAAAGAATGTGTTATAATGTTTATATTTGTTTCTGTCCAAAGAATCTACGAATAGTTTTACGAAACATATTATGCAAGACTTAGAGGTACTGTAATAGATATCACAGTATTTTTGGATTATACTACAAAAAGTTTTCTTCAAATAAACAATTTTTTGTCTTCCAATGCATGTAGAAACATAATTCACTTACATATTTTCCTCTTATATACTCGTATGTATTAACAAGACCAGATTCAGACCAGACCAGAAAAAGTTAAGTAATTTCTTAGCGAAATTAAAAACCTTTTCCGGACCAGAAACATAAAACAACAAATAAAACTGAAAAATACTTTTAAGATGTAATCAATATCTCAAAAATTGGTAAGTGATACTGATATTTAAACAATAATGAAAAATTTTTTTGAAGAACTGAGCAGGATATCCGCTCTCCGCATCTTCGATCTCCGCAAATTGTGCTCAATCGTGTATTATATTATGTTTACAATTATTTAGTTGAATTTTTAAAATTATGGTGGTTTTTATTGTTTCGCACTGCGGAGAGAAATTTCAAAATAATGTTGTTTGGTACAGAATATTATTATTAGTGACTGATTCGAATTCCACTTATTTTCGATCATCAGAATGACTTTAAATATTTATCGATATTCAAAAGAAAGTAACTGCTAATCACGTTTATGCGCCATATTTAGGATAAGATTGTGATCTTATCCTAAATATCACCACGGTGAACAAAAAGAAATTGGGAATAAAGGAATTTCGTATATATTTTTTTTAATTTCGATAAACTATAATGAATATGTACAGATAAGCGGTGGTAATCACTCTGAATAGTAGTATTCGGTGAACTTTATTGTGACGATACTGCGGAAATAATTGACAATAAGTAAAATTAAATTAAGACGAACAGCATAAAGACAAGGTAGATCAAGTGAAGACCAAATGATTAAAAAAAAATTATAATCATTTAAATTGAATTAGGTAATTATGTTTCGTGTTCATAATGCTCATGATCATATTGGTCAGAGTTTGCATCCAGCACGTGCCAGGATTTTCACAGCTAACCAAAATTCGTACCAGTGTGAAAAGACTACGGCAATGGAAATGTTGCGCACTGCATGCTTCATTTTTGAAGCAATTATAATATAGATACGTCGCCCTGTATGCATTCAATCTTTCTGCTTTCACTCTTTGCCTAGTATTATTTCTTCTGTCACGTTCCTCTTCAGACATGTTAAGTACCTACTCTCCAAATAGCACTCCTACTTTGACCATTCCACGCTGTTAAAACTTTAAACTCTAACGTTCTACACATATCATCTTAACCTAGAAGTTAATATTCATAAGTTTCAAGTGGGTCGCACAATAAATAACGTGTATAATATATCTTCACATTAAATAATATCAACTTTTTTTTAAATGTGTACATATCGCTTCTTCTTTTTCATACGATTTCATTAATTTTTGAAACTATCAATGCACTGTGCATTGCTAGCTTTTGTTTACCAAAAAATACGCCTGCATAATATCAATAACAAACTTACGCTTTAAAAAATGATATTTTATATATTATGATGTATAATCTAAAAGTAAATTATTTACATATAATTAATTAATAACATCGCACGTGATGCCAAGCACATATTACACTACAAACATTTAAATAATTTCCTAGTACAGTTTTTTGTTTTTGCTTTCCACTCATTATACGATGCTATGCAATTAGACATTATAATCTAATCATGTATAAGAAAACACGTTTCATTTCAAAACGTGATATAATTGTCACACGTTATGTTTTTCACCTCATTAGGTTCAGTCACAATAAATGCGGTACTCAAAGAAAATGCAATTTACCGTACTGCACATTTACGAGTATATTTCAATTAAACTCAAGGATATAGTAATCATTTTTAATGCATGCATATTTGTAGCTTTTTTTTTTGGCTGAACATATTTTTGACACTACTCAAGTTTCATAATTGTTTTTTTTATAGAGATACTAACAATACGTCAATAATTTTTAATATTTTCATACAACGCTCGTGCTGTGAAAATAAGAAATAACTGAAAATATGAAAAATAACTCTCTGTACTCCTAGAATGGAGCTCGAACCAGCAACCACCACTGGTTTGAACCGGCTTGAACCACTGGATCACTAAGTAAATCTTAACCACTATACCAAGAAGCTACTTCTTTGTCTATTCACACTTCTTGTATTACGTATCTCATTGTACTTTTTACATATTTTATATATCTCCGTTTCAAATCGTATCACACTAAAAGAATAAAACTTCCACAAATAAGGCATGTAGTTTATAACGAAAATGAATAAAAATACATGCGTGGTGTGGCACTTTTTCAATTGACTAAATATGATATACATTGCTCTCTAAACGCATTATTTTTTCCACACTCATGTTAGCTCCACCTTTTTGTCTGATTGTCTAGACGGAATTTTATAATCATTATTTCAGGTGCTTTCCACAATGTCCAATCGAGCTAAACAGGAATTAATCAGATTCGCTAATTAATCAATTAATTCATCATAATTGATATATCAAAGTTTTATTTGGGAAATTAGTTAGCTCACCAAAAGATGGCGCTAGTTTCCTACCGAAGTTATTTTGTATGCTGAGTAATATTAAGACTAGAAAATTATATTAGGTCCTTACATATGAAATTGGCGTTTAGTATGGGAGGAACATAAAGCCGATTTTTTTTTTTATAATATTTTTATTTAATCAAAGTATGTACTATTGCTATCTATGCACTTTTGCCATCTCATAGGTAGTTCATCGATCCCTTTACTAAAAAAACCATTCGGACGGGAATCAATAAAATCTTTGAAGGCGGTTTGGAATGCCCCATCGGAGTTGAATTTTTTCCTTTGCAAGAAGTTATCCAAATTTCGAAAAAAATGGTAATCTGTTGGGGCAAGGTCCAGAGAGTACGGTGGATGTCTTAGACATTCCAATTGAAGCTCCTCTAATTTGGTAGCCGTCTGTTGTGCAGTGTGTGGTCTAGCGTTATCATGAAGCAGCAGTGGCATAGAGCGATTAACCAGCCTCGGTTGTTTAGCAGCTAGCTTTTCCATCATGTTTGCAGTTGCTGACAATAGACATCTGCCGTAATCGTCTGGCCAGATTTAAGAAAGCTGTAGTGAACGACACCAGCACTAGTCCACCAAACGCTCACAAGTAACTTTTTTGGAGTCAATTTTCGCTTGGGGCATGGTGAGGTACCCACCTTTCAAGCCTTTTCACCTTACCAATTTGCTTCAAGTGGATTAAAACAGTTTTATCACTAATACCGCAGCCTGCAGCTAACTCGGATGTGGTTTGCGATGGATCCGCTTCCACAATAGCCTTCAATTCTTCATTATCAACATTGGTCTCCGGCCGTCCACGGGGCTTGTTCTGCAGGTCGAAATTTCCAGAACGAAAACGTTGGAACCAAAAACGCACCGTGTTTTCTTTAGCGGCACCGTCGCCATACACATCATTAATCCTTCGAGCCGTTTCTGCATCACTGGTGCCACGGTGGAACTCGTACTCATAAATAACGCGATATTTCAAGTTTTTCATTTTGTAAACTGAGTGACGCAAAGAAAAAAACAATTGAGGAAAAAACAAATGAATTATAATTTTCAAAACACAAATACATGAGTAAATAGCTGTATAAATTTGGATTTGGAATTCCTAACCAAAGAGAAGATATTTGAGATCAAATTTGCCAGTACGGCAAAACATCAATTTCATATGTAAGGACCTAATATTACATGAAATACATTTTTATAAAACCGCGCTTATATTTTAAATGAACTAGTAAAAATTAAATTTTCGAACAAAAAATTTCCCTTCACTCTCCAAAAAAAGCGTGGGTACTTTCCCTCCATCAAAAGCAGAATTATGCAATCTATATCAGAATTCTGTAATCTATATCAATATGCCCATATTTTATTTGTAGGGTTAAGAAAAAAAAATGTCAGAAAATCTATTATTACTTTTTTAGTACATTTAAGTATAAGCGTGGTTTTAAAAAAATAATCAAATAAACGTTGTGTATCCAAAATGGGTAGGTTCCTTCTTTCTACTCGTACATGTTTAATATAAGATTAATTAATTCGATAAGAAGACAGGATCGAACCATTTTCATTAAATATAAAAATAAGATTTTCTGTCATTATTTACGGGGTTACCTAAACTAGTAATTATTATTTTATTTTTTGTTCATACTATACACTATGCACTAAAAGAGTGTATTGAGACAGGCATAGTTTATATTTTTATTTTTTTATGTATTAATACGTGTTTGTGAGAAAGTGAGCCATTGATCTCATTTGTATAAACCTGTGCCAAGGTGAGCAGTTTTACAACAAAACGATAAAAAATCCTATACATAATTAATTAATTTCTTATGTATGATATATATATATGTACATAGATAATAGAAAATATTGATTAAAAAATATTTTAATATTATTGAATACAATAGCAAATAAAATAACGAATGTAAAAGATAATAAAGGTAAAAAAATATATGTATGTTCGCATATATGAAAAAATGAAAGAATACAAATTAATGAGCACATTAATGATGAAAGAATACAGATTAATGAGCACATAAATAAATTAAAACCTGTTTTCTGCAGTTGGGTATTTGTACAAATGCAGTTAACAATACTATCAACTTCACGGAATCATTTTGTGTCAGGAAAAATAAATGTAGGGTGTCCACACTGGCTATGATAAAATGGATACCAGACATTTCAATGTAATTGTTTTTACTCAGCTTACAAATGTACAATTTAGATATTTACAAGTTTCTAGTATACAGAGTAACAAGTAATTTTCTCCGTAGTTTTCAAATGACACTGGCTTCTCACACCGAGGGTTCCGGGTTCGATTCTCGGAGAGGTCAAATTAATATATATGTGATTTACTCAAGCCCGGATGTTTTGCGATGTTTCGCGTTACTGTAATTGGGTCTCTTGACCTGTTGAAGCATAAAAATTAAAAATAAATTTGTACTTTTGTGTTAGTGTGTTTATTTTAGAATTTTATTAGCGTAATTTGTCTAATATCGAAAACATCGACTCTTAAATATATCTACAGTCCTTTTCGATAGTGTTAATTTGTGGATAACTTTTAATACGGTTTTCTGTTTTGCAATTACTGAATTGAGTGCGCTCATGTTCCTCTCACGCAATTACGACATGTTCTAAGCATGATCGATTGACGAATTTTACAACAGTACAGAAGTACAAAATTTTTAGAAGTTTTATACAAAGAGAACTTCTAATATTTTCCAAAAAGTATCAAACATGATAATTTCGTTGTCTGTCCATCCGTCCGTCCGTCTCTCTGCCCCCATAAATTCGTGTAACGTTCGTAATTTCGTTCGAATTTACGGATAAAAAAAAACAAATTAAGGTAACGGCCGGAGATAGGGCTTGAACACCGGGCCAGCAAACCGAACAGATCGCTCTACGCTTGTTGCTACGGTCGCCTCTCCGTGAACTGCCAAAAAGATATTATAAATTGGGCTAAAACTGAGGCTTAGCAAATACGCGAACCAAATATTATAAATTGGTATTATAAATTGATAAAAGATATTATAAATTGGGCTAAAACTGGGGCTTAGCAAATACGCGAACCAAATATCATTTTTGACGGGTTATAGCTAGTATATAATATTTCTCAAAAACGACACTATGTTTATGTTCAAACGAAGTCATTATAGTATCCAGATCTACGCATCTCACTTATCTCGAATTGCATTAGCGTATTGCAGACCGCAATATATTACGATTAAAGTATAGTTTCAATATGCAACACCGCAGCAAAACAATACATTGAAGGAAATTAAAATATCATAACTTCATTCACTCCATGACTCAGTAAACGTAAATCTTGATTTTAATGCTTATATCATATTCCTGGAAACTCATTTGCGTGCATTTCATCTGACGTATTAGATGTATGTATGTAGATCTAGATTAACTATTATTTAAGATCAGTATGACTAATAATTTCTGCATAAACTATACAATTTTATGTTGGGTGGTAAAATGCAACACTGCGTACAGAAAACAACCACACCATAAAAATATTGAAGGCGCTCGACATGTAAATTTGACGGTAAACAAAGCATTTAAATATGTATGTTCAAAACTGGCTAACTGGGTAAAAGCGTTCGACGATGCATTTATTGATGAGTCTGAATCCGGAAAATGGTTCAATCTTCTGAAAGAGTTCAATAATCTTGCTACTGATAAAACTGAACGGTTCGAAGAACTGCCTATCTTGACAACTTTGAAAGAATTCACTGATTATGCATTGATAAATTTGTGTAGCAAATTGGTCCAGAAAATTGTTTTACCGTACAAAAGAGGTCAGTAATCCTGATACTGATAAATCTACTGGAAGAGCTCAATGTGCTGTGCTACATTGTTCGTCTCTGGGTGAATTTTAAAGGTCGTTTTCAGTGTCTGTATTCTGGTAATCTTCACTTCGTACTTTAATAATAATAATGAAATTAATTAACAATATTTTTACTTATTATAGAGTAGGAACCAGATGCCGCCAAACTTACGTTAAAGTATCCAACCTGACTTTTTTTCTGTAGATGTACATAATAGTAAGTATGAAGGTTTATATATTATGACATTTGAGTTCAGGGGATTTTGTAGATAACTAATAATACAGATACAAAAAATGTGTAAGCAAAACGTTAAACGTAAGATCAGGAAATATTAAATAGCAGCTCGAATAAAATATATAAAATTCAAATTTGTAACTATAACGTTAATGACATGATTGTATATAGAGTTTCAAAGCATTTGGTGAAAAAAATGACTCGCAAAAAGCATCTTCAATCATTAACATGAGTGTATCGAACTATCACGTTAATAATTTTTTTTTTTTTAATGTTTGTTATTTTTGCGTTTTACCTACACATTTTTTGCACGGTGTTACATGTTATCTGCCAAAATCCCTCTAACGTGTCCGCAGAGGGATAATCACTAAGATAAATTATAGAAGTCTCATGGAAACGGAGCAATTTATAAGGCACAGCATATATCTTATTCTTCTTCAACCTTCATCTCTCCACTGCTGGATACAGGCCTCTTCCATACCCTTCCATCCTTCCCTGTCCGATCGGTCAAATGGTACAGATATGCATCGAAAATACATCAGTGGAGGGGAAAGGTTGAAAGAATAGGGGGAAAATGTCGAATATATTACCTGCCGAGTCCTTAAGAATAAGTTTTCAAATTTTGAGTCCGATCGGTCAATCGGTACAGATTTGCATCTAAAATGTGTCATTTGGAATAGAAGGGGTATGAGAATAAGGGGGGAAATGTTGCCTATGTTACCCCCCGAGTCCTAAAGAATTAGTTTCCAAATTTTGAATCCGATCAGTCAAACGGTAAAGATTTGCATCGAAAATATGTTAGGGGGAAGGGAAGGGGTAAATTAATAGGGGAAATATCCCCTACGTTCCCCGCCTAGTCCTAAAGAATAAGTTTCCAAATTTTGAGTCCGATCGGCTAAACGATACAGATTTGCATCGAAAATATGTCATTTGGAATAGAAGGGGTATGAGAAAAGGGGGGGAAATGTTGCCTATGTTACCCGCCGAGCTCTAAAGAATAAGTTTCCAAATTTTGAATCCGATCGGTCAAACGGTAAAGATTTGCATCGAAAATATGTCAGGAGAAGGGGAAGGAGTACGAGAATAGGGGGAAAATGTTTCCTATATTACCCGCTGGGTCCTAAAGCATAAGTATGCAAAATTTGAATCGGTTTGGACAAACGGTGTGGATTTGTATAGAGAACAGACAGACAGACATAGAGTTTTATAGGTATAGATTTAAATCTCCGCGTTCCAATAAAATGTTCCCCGAAAAATCAAGAACAATTGTCAACTTAAGTACCTACTTTGAATATTCTAAATGTGAACAAGTTTTGACCGAGAACGGAATAATGACTTCACTCATTACAGTGTACAATTTTTTTTTTAAATACAATAACTGTTGTCAATATATAACCTTCATTCCTCGCGTTTTACAGTATATTAGCGGTAACCCGTCGCATCTGTCGGAAAAACTAATGTAAGAAGAAGGTATGCTTCTGTTAGAATCATACTTTTTAAGATAAAAGAGTTGTGAGAAATAAAAAAACTAATTTACAGTTATCTAATTTTATCCATGTCCTAGCTGTTTATACCCGGCGTTGCACGCGTTAACGATTAAGTTTAAAATAAATTTATGAGGATAAACGAAGGTTCGATTTGAACAGTATAGATTTGCATCGAAAATATATCAGGGGGAGGGAAAAGGGTAAAAGAATAGGGGGATAAGTCACCAATGTTAAACGCTGAGTCCTAAAGAATAATTTTGCAAATTTTGAGTACGATTGGTCGAACGGTACAGATTTGCATCTAAAATATATCAGAGGGCGGATAAAAATAAAAAGGGGAGGAAATAAATGTCAATTTTGTTACCCGCCGAATCCTAACGAATAAGTTTCCAAATTCTGTGTCCAATCGGTCAAACGGTACAGATCTGTACCGTTTGAAAAAAATATCAGGGTAGGGGAAGGGTTAAAAGAATAGGGGGAAATGTCACACATAATACCCGCCGAGACCTTAAGAATAAGTTTACAAATTTTGAGTCCGATCGGGCGAACGGCACAGATTTGCATCGAAAACATATTTGGATAGGGGAAGGCTTAAAATAATAGGGGGAAAATGTTGCATGTTTTACCCGCAGAGTCCTTAAGAATAAGTTTCCAAATTTTCAGTCCGATCGGTCAAAGGTGTCAAGGGGAGAGGAAGGGGTAAGAAAACAGGGGAAAAATGTTGCCTATGTTACCCGCTGGGTCCCAAAGCATAAGTATGCAAATTTTGAGTCCGATCGGTCAAACAGTTCAGATTCGCATCGAAAAAAGGTCAGGGGGAGGGGAAGGGGTAAGAAAATACGGAGGAAATGTTGCCTATGTTACCCGCCGGGTCCCAAAGCATAAGTATGCAAAATTTGAATCGTATCGGACAAACGGTGTGGATTTGTATAGAGAACAGACAGACAGACAGACAGACAGACAGACTGACAGACATTGAGTTTTATAGGTATAGATTGTTATACAAGAGAGTGTATGAATAATCGAAAGGCATTTTATTTATTTGTTTTAAAAATTGCGTATTATAAATTATTACAACTTTTTTAGTTATCAATAAATTCATGAACCGGTTTCGGTATTTCGTCCCGTTGGAGGTAAAATTCACTATGTGACATTGGAGTAGTTTTGAGATAATGAGATTTAAACATTCAACATGTGAAATGGACACGGAATATTTTTACCTGGAAGAAAAATGGAAAAAATATTAATGTTTGTATTCATAACTCATTTCGGCCAATAGTGCTGTTAGCGAGTTTTACAACTAAAGGGATGATTTTTTTAGCAGGATAATAAAGAATAATGGAAAGACGAATTCTGAATGCGAATTGTGAGAAAAATGAAAATCTGTAAATTTTGAGTCTGATCTGCGTTTTTAAAATTGATAATTTTATGTATTTATTCTATTATGTAGAAAAAAATTATTTACATAATTAACAAACAATATATGTTAATTTAAACACTTACAAATTTGTACAAATATTAATTTAAATAATTAGATTGAGTAAACCTATGGATACATAGCCAGACAATGTACATAATATGTTTGTTTTCACACAATAGTATGCGTTGTAGCATTAACATTATATGTATTTTAAAGTGATTTACTTTCATAAATTCAACGTTTAAAGCGCGATTTAATACGTGTATCAAAAATAAGATTTCTTTTTTTTTCAGTCACCAGCGAGACTTATTTGTAATGTTAAATACAAATATGGCGATTAAATTCTACTGTTACCTGTTTGCAATGTCATGATAACTCATCTAAAAGTTAAATAAACGATACTTTATCTTCTAACTTCACGCAATTATTGCAGACATTTTCAGTTAATTTACGATATAATAAAGATGTCACCAGTTTTACTAGCTCAAGATTCATGGATGTTCTGTATACATTGGCGCTGTTTATTCTATATAATGTAATATTTGCACCTTATTTTTGACGTAATATAAAGGCTCTAAATGCGTTAGTCGAGTATCCAAGTATACAAATAATTAAATGTTGATAAATTGTTAAAACCTTCTGGATTTAACGAATCATGCCGTTCCTGAATAGCTTCATATTCAACATCAGACATGTTTAGAACTACCCCCTAATAAAAGCCTAGACAACGCAATCATGTTATTTAAATCACGTTATATGTAATATGAATTGAAATCGCAGCAGTAGAAGAAGCTCATTTATTTTAATCTGGTATTATAATTACATACTTTATTTTAGTGAGTTTTCTTTTATCCACTGCAATCCAAACAATCATATTATGTTGAAGTGGCGTATGTTTCTATAGTTTAATTTTTTTTAAATTAATGCATTTAGAATTTAAAAGCAAGTTTTCAGAAAATTATTTCATTTGTCTTAGACGTCCTAGAAATTTTACAATTTGATGTGTATTTTACAATTTTTATGTGATATGGATCGTGTTTAAACTGGTATTTTCTGCTTATTTCAATGATCCTGGATCGTGTATGTCTAAAAATAAATGTAATTCGGTATGAAATTCAGAAAAATGATGCTAACGCTGGTAGTGATAAGGTTATGAAAAAAAAAATCTAATCTTCGCAAAAATCTTTGAAAAATAACGTTCTGTTGATCTTTTCCTTAAAGTATTTTTAATAAATATTTATTCAAATATACCTAAATATCAACAAATGTTAGCTCTTTGGAAACAAATAAAAGTTAACCCAATATTGTTTTCTGACTTTCATAAAAAAACTACAGTACGTCAAATAATCCCTTTGCTTTCATATTATTGATGGATTTGACGTTAACATCGTAGAGATAATACATGATGATCATTAAATTAGCTGAAAAAAATTGTTATCTCTAAAAATAGTAAATATTAATTAGTTCAGTACTTCAACTGTCGATGAGAGATTCTGTTTCTATCGAAACTTAAGTAGTAAAATATAAATATGTTATTAAACTCACGTAGAGGTGACAAAGTTAATGATTTTCACCTCATTGAATGAACCCAATCTTTTCATTTGATAATTACGTAAACCAGCTAAAAAATGTTTCACGTCTGGACAATGTTATCTGAACACTACGGTATTTTCTGATAAAAATATATTATGTTATTTATGTACTTCCCATATAACATAGAATATAACATTAGTATAACATGTTATAAATATATAATAACATGTCTACAATATACGATACTTTCAGCAGTACTCTACCGTCTTTATGACATATCCATCTTTTTACTTCAGCAGATATTCATAGGTACATTAAGGTTAGAATTTTTATTTAATTTTAATTGTAAAAATGTAATAATAATGTTTATATGTTAATATGTATAGTCTCAAGGATAAATAATGGGAATTTTCTTGTGTACTGAAAAAATCAACTTCACTGAAGATGTTTACCACTGAAGTGTAGTCTAAAACATGTACTTTGAGAAAACTGAGTCACGGCAGAATAACCTAGAAGATTATATCATCATATATCTTATTGGCCATGAGAATTTACTGAATACTTATTTCATATTAAAAGCAAGAATTTATCTAAAAAACCTTGAAATATTAATGAGAGACTTCTACATTGCCTTATGATATTCTTCAAAAAAGAGCGTGCATTACATAAATGTCCAAAAAATATGTCGGTCTCTAAATACACAATACAAAGAATGTCGGTCTCTGAATACACAATGCATGATGATTTAATCGCACTCCGCACAGACATCGAGAAGACATCAATAAACTACCATCGCCCAAGACAGGCAGTTAAACCGTCAGGAGCTGTGTACGCTCAAACACGCCCTTGCGACCGGTGGCCCAGTTTTTGAATTTCCACCGACTCCAACTCCGACTTTCAAGGCTCTGCACAGGACCGGCTGACGACGCGGCATGGCGACCGCAGAGGATGAAATATTGAGAGGGCGCTCGGTTGTTTGCCTACGTGACGTGAGTTGACAATTTTTGGAAGAGTTTGTTTACTCTTTGATTTTTGATTTGACGTATTCGTAAGGCAAGGTTAATCACTCATCGTTCAGTAGTGGTAGGTGTTTACGGGTCTTGAATTCGACTTTGAATTTGATTTGTGGAACCCTTAAAGATGTGTATATTTATTAGATTTATATTATGATCGTTCGACATATTAAGATTTTGAAATAAAACGATTACACTACGCTGCGGTGGTCGAGGATGTACTATAAGTACCCCGTGGCGAGAGAGCACTCTCCTGAAGACGCTGTCATATGACTAGTGAAACGTCGAGAACTGAATATCTAAGCCCTAGTATATATTAATAGCATCTTTTTGGCATCCACGGAGAGACGTCGGTAGCGACATGTGTTAAGCGGCCGGTTCGGGTTTGCTGGCTCGGGGTTCAAACCCCATCTCCGGTCGTTTTTTAGCCTCGAATTCGAACGAAATTACGGACGTTACACGAAGTTACGGGGACAGACAGACGGACGGACGGACAAACAATAAAATTAGTATGCTTGGTTTAACTGAAAGAGTTTAACCGAAAAGAATCCTTCAAGTTTATGCGAAATATCATATGCATAATTGATTTATTTTTTTACAAAAAGGTAATTAAAAAATAAAGTTAATTAAAAATTATTGAAGGTAAGCCTAGCAACAAATTTCTTATAAAACAACAATGTTTAAATGATATATTGCCAATTAATAAAAAAGCACTTATGTTAATTATGTAATAAATCAACTGGTTCCAGAACGAACTGTTTCTTAGTCAGGGCAGTGTAAAAGTAAATCCATTTTCTTTTACACTTTAATTCCATAAATGTATATATTTTATTTCATTATATTATTAAAATACCCGTATACTGGTAATTTATTATTTAAATCATTATTCTAATGTCTTAAAGTAGAAACAAAAATATTTACCATTTATCCCGAGATTCAGATATTTATATTAATTATTAAAATCGATAAATATTGCTTTAAATATTTAATGTACTTATTAAATAAACTTTTCGAGTATATATTTGACACAGAAATGGATCATAGTGACCTAAATGAAAGATGACTGAATTCACTATTGCCCTCACGGGTACCGGGATCGACACCAGGTGCCTTCAAAGCAAAATAAAAAAGATTTTGGAACAGCCGAGGATCAATCCCGCTATCTCGCGCGTGCCAAGCAAACACTGTAATGTCAAGTTTTCATACGAATATTTTGTTATTTTTTTTATTTAAATTTAATGCATTAATTTATTTATATATATCGCTATTTAAAATATTCTTAACATTTTTTAAAATAAAACTCAATATTGAGTTTTATTTAAAAAATATATATATAAAAACATAATATATTTTGAGACAAACTTTATTATTTATGAACATAAAATGTCAATGAACGTCTATTTCCACATAGTATTCATATTGATTAGCAATTCAGTGTAACCTCGCCTGTCCCGGAAGTCCGGGATTCAGTTCTTCACAGAATTTATGTTTATTTCGAACTTGGAAGACATATTTGATATGGAGAGAGTATAATTGCATCTGAAAAGTGCTGTTCCGCGAAGCTCTTTATGAAGTCAATTATTTATGCTAACTATAAAAAGTCTTACATATTATATACAATAGGACAATGGAAATGAAAATAGCAACTAATCGATATTCGTCGTCTGAAATATAATTTATTCAAATCTACCCAAATAGCTATTTTAATTTTTTTATTTAATTATTTATTATCGATTTTTTATTGCTAACTTAAATGTATCCAACAATAAACATTTTTTTTAAATTGAGGGCCTTTTTTCTGGCCTTTAACATTGTTTCCTGGTTGTTGTTTTGGAAATAAAAATTGATTAATTTAAATGCGTGATAGTGTGAAGTTGACCATGCGGAAAGATTGGATCTTCAAAACGAAAATCCCACAAGTATAAATACTTACCATTAAAATACACACGTATGTGTGTAACTCAGCCATCACGAAAACATTGCAAACAAATTGTATTTATCAAGAAATCATAATTTAATTATGCTACTTCATACATATGTGCAGAATGACAAAAAAATTAGACATGAAAATTTCCTAAAATAGTAAGTTCTTAGGTTCTCACAGCCACTCAGAATCTTCAAGTTTGTGTTTACTGGGGTATTATGCCGTGTTGTTACGACCTTTCGGGCCGACGTTTCGGATCCCATTGCAGGGTCCATCATCAGGGCTGATGTGTTGTCTTGAATGTTGGTGTTGCTTAACTTTTTGGAAGTTCATCGTAAATAACTATGAATAGAACACAACGTTGTTTACTTCACACAATGACAGTTTAATTAAACAAATTAATTAAAACTTTTGTGATGCTTACTGCATCGTCTTCAGAAATATACTAACTTAAGACTAGAAGACATTTTATCTACTACATAGGAGCGGGAGTTGTCGGGAGTGGGGGAGGGGCAGGCGGAAAGTGAAAGTGGTTGCTGGGAGGGGCTAGTATGGTAAGAAGGGGGGATGTAATAAGTGGTGTTTGTATGTTTAAGGCCTTATCATTATTTCGATGAATTTCTATATTTTCCAAAATGTCCAATTTCTTTCCTTTTTTCATACATGCAACACCTCCACGTTATCATACTTGAAGTGATGTCCCTCTGATCTCACATGGATTCATTGACGTTGGTTTTATTATTATAAGTACTTCGGGGCTTCAAAGACGGTGGACATCAAAGATTTTTTAATAACTATGAGAAATGCTAGGAAGAGTAGGTATATCCTAGTTCTATATTTTGGATATACCTCCTTCTTAATCTAATATTGACTTGTTATCTAAGGCCGACCCAATTGCGGTACCCTATTAGCAAAATTTATTTTACTATTTATTTTGATCGATTCAAACTCTCGCCTAGTGCGCAGGTCAGCACAAATTGTGCTAATGCCCGATTGATAAATTCACCCGAGTAAAATAGCTGGCCCGGCCCTGGCTTTGACTTTGGCACTACTTTACACGCGTCGCATCTCAAAACAGGGGAATAATAAAATGGCCTTTGCCGGCGCGGCTTATCGCATATTCCCGCGCGATAACTCGGGACGTGCGGCCGCCGAAGGGCGAGCGCGAGATGTTTACGACACGTTCACGTGACGTTTAGGCGACAAGAATCCTTAACACCTGAAATACACGACGTGTGTACACAGATATTGGAAATCCATTATTACCATGCATGGTTTCTTAATTCAAACATATTTAATTACAATTTCATATTAAACGAATAAACGAGTGTGAAAACGTATCTTCAACCTATCTCTAACCCCATGGAAAACTAGTTTGTCAAAAATTTGACTTAATCAAATTTAAATTAATATTTTTATAAATTGTTTATTTTATATTAAGTAGCAAATTCTTCAAGTAAATGTTCAAGTTAAGTAAGCAAACAAAAATAAATGACGAGTGAGATTGCTTTACGTGGACTTAGAATTAGCTGTGAACAAGTAGCACACAAAGTATTGAAATTATACAAAGTAGCGAAATGTACAGATTGTTTAAAAATGCATATAAATAATATTTAGTATGTTGAAATATTATACACGTTATTTATTATTCGAGTCAGTAAAAAAATGTAAGTATTTAACATTTCTACACGTAAAATAATCTAATGTGAATATTTTTAAATAATCTTCAATTCGCCATTTTTTGATACTGGCTATTACCTATCAGCTGTCACAGCCGCTCATATGTCAATCTTTTTACTGAAAATTTCGACGATTTCGCTTTAGGTATGCCTACCGTATTGTTTTAATGAAACTGTTTTAATTTTTTATGTAAATTGCTTATTCCAGTGTGAATTCACGTCGCAGACTTAACATAATGAAAGAACAGTAAACGTAGAAATGCATAGTGAAGAGTATCGAATACAACCTTAAAGAAAACTTCTGACTTGAATACTACTCCTGCCGAGTGTACGCAGTGAGTACCGTGAGTTTAAACCAATTACTGAAACCTATTTCTGCATAACGACCGCCATAACTAACCACACGGTTTAGCAGCAAGCAGTAACAATGCACTATAGTCACCCTCAGGGCAAGTAATCAGCGATAGCCTATTGCAGACTCCAATGACCGTGCAGTGAAAACCATTTTCGACCACTGGGCCTAGCAGCAAGCAATCAGTGACAGCCGATTGCAGACGGCAATTGCCGCGTAGCGGCTACTATCGGCCGCGAGGCGGCTACTATTTATAGTCGCCCGCAGGGCTTGGCAGCAAGAAATCGGCGATAGCCGATAATTCATTTTTCTCGTAAAATTCTAATATTTTGACATGTTTAATAACAGTCATTCTTCGTAGTGTAATACTTTGCTACTGTTATATATATTTTTTTATTTATTTAACTCTACAACAGGCCACAAGGTTCAATTACTGTGGCTAAATAACCGGGCTTGATGATATCACAAAGGTGTATTGTAACCTTACCGGAAATCGAACACGAACTCAGTATAAGAAGCCAGTGTTGTGCCTCATAGACCACTATGGACACTAAAAATTATAATTTTTGACATGCGGAGGATGGGGCATAAAAGCATTACCAACAATATTCAAATAAATTTGAATGTAATCATCGAGGATTACTAATTTATTATTTATTGAATTCGAGATTTTATAGGAAACATGATTTTGGAAGGGATAGATACATCAAATTCAATACATTTTAAATTAGTAACCCTCGGTGAATGTATTCCAAACATTTTTTGTATATTGCTGCCTTTTTTATACCCCACATATAAAGTATCATGATTAAAGGGTGTTCAGTAAATTTTTAACATTTAAATCATTTTAAAACGGTGTCTGTCTTACCGCTATCTCTTTTGGATTTTTTTTGGGTCGCAATCCTAGGATTGGTCTGCAACAAGCACTCGCTTTCTCCACTCCTCTCTGTCACCTGCCAGCCTCTTCATTTCTTGGTAGGTGTTACAGCGCACATCTCCGATAATCTGGTCTACGTAGCTTAATCTCGGGCGGCCTCTACGATTGTTGCCTTCAACATTTCCCTCGATGATTGTCTATCTTACTGTTTTGTAGTAAAGTTCTCACGTTCCAGGTAGCGTAACGTCCATATCTCTTTTTATTGTGTGATTCTTTTGTCTCTTCTTTTCTTTTCTGTGTCACTTTGGTTTCTCTCGTGACAGGATCTTGAGCAGTCCCCACCCGGAGATCCGAACGGGGGACTATTTTAACTCCGGAGTATTTTACTAAAGACCTGTCCATGCTTGTTGTTTCTTGGGATGCCACGATGGGCCTTTAATGTGGTAGTTTCCCCTTTGCTTTCCACATTCTATGCCGTTGGATTATTCTGCCGGGATTTAGTTTTTGTCGTAACCAGGATTCCAAGCCACATAAATGATGATTATATTATTAGACGATTGTGAAAACCTACGGCCATAAGTGCAAACCTTTCTATTCATTCTTGCACCAGAAAAAATATATATTTATGAATCCGTACAGAAGTAAATCAAGTTAGATTATTTACGTATGTTGAGTGATTATACGAGTATAATGTAATAAATTATTGATAAAGATGTTTTCATACATCATTTAACTTATAAAAAGATTAATATTTCTTTAATTAGACAGCTGTTTTACCTGGAAAAAATTTTTTGGCACTTAAAGACTTTCTCAATATATCGTATCATTAATTATTAATCAAACCTTATTAACAGAACAAAACATTGACATTTGTTCGAGTCTATTCATTGATACTATTGTAACATTTTAATCTAAGAGAACCGAATATAATCATTAACAATCAATAAAAAAATGTTTATCTAGGATAAGTTTTATTGACATAAAAAAATTAATATTGTTCAATACATATATTATTCATACCGTAGAAAATATTTCCTGTAAATACTATATTATATTCTTTTGTAGATTTTTATTATAAATTTTTATTCAGAACTGAACTTGTATTATTTGTGAGGCACATTTTCATTGTAAAATCTTGCATATAACTTCCTATATAAAAGATATGATGTACGAAAGAATGTATAAAAACTTCCTTTATAAAAGAAAAGATTTAATGGTATAGAATGATGTATTACATACCATTTATGCTATTTTAAGGCGATTTTTATTTATATGAGCAAATATGATAGATAATATTAAAATATTACATCATCAATAATGATTCAGCAATAACCTTTACGACACGATTATTATCAAATTATTTTTATAATAATCACGTTGATAAATGATCGTTCGGGGAAAGCCGGTTATTTTTATTTAAATAGCTTTATCTTTATCTTACACATATTCAATAGACACTTATAATTAGTAATTATCAATAGTAGACAACATGGCGTTTGAGAGAATCGGGACATGATATGATCAATCCTGTGTGTCGGTACCAATGGTAGACACGTGATAGAAGATAAAGAATTTGTAATCGTGAAATTTTTGTGAATTGTATAATCGTATAACAAATTGTATAACTATGTAATTAAATTAATAACATAAGTGAGTAAGAATGAAAAAAATTAATGGCAGTGAAAAGGAATGCATAAGGAAAGATATGGAAAAAAAAGATAAAACAATATACTCAACTAAAATACTTTTTTATCAACATCATTAAAATAACTGATCGTCTACAAAAATGTTCTCACATAAAAACGCACTACATAGATCACTGATACGTGAGATATTAAATGTGCTGAAAAAATATGCAATATGGTGAAAAGTCAAAGCATGGCGCAAGTTAAAATAAATTATGACATTTCACAAATATATATATTATTATATTTAAAAAAACACGCCTTTATTAAAAAATGACTAAATACGATAAACTTTTTTTTGAACAGAGACATCACTAAGAGCGTATATGCGTAAGTCAATGAATTTAGAGGCCTGAGGAGCTTTCTTTCTTTCTTGTTCACGCAAAGAAACAATGATACTTTGAAAGTAGGCACCTACCTAAGATTGTTTATAAATCTTCAAGTAGGTACCATGAATTATTATGATGCTTTATTTTCACTTTATTGACATACGCATATACGGTGATCACTCTTAGGACTGGGGCTATTAAAAAAAATCTACTTTTTGGTCTTCGTCATATTAAATTTTGTAATCAACGCAAACTCAAAACTCAACCGTCACTTTTAAAATAATAGCAACCGACAGATTTCTAACCATCGTCGAGGGAAATGTTGAATGCAACAATCCTAGAGGCCGCCTGAGATTAAGCTACGTAGACCAGATTATCGGAGATGTGCGCTGTAGCACCTACCAAGAATGAAGAGGCTGGCAGGTGACAGAGAGGAGTGGAGAAAGCGAGTGCTTGTTGCAGACCAATCCTAGGATTGCGACCCAACAAAAAAAATCCAAAAGAGATAGCGGTAAGACAGACACCGTTTTTAAATGATTTAAATGATAAAAATTTACTGAACACCATTTAATCGTGATACTTTATATGTGGGGTATAAAAAAGGCAGCAATATACAAAAAATGTTGGGAATACATTCACCGAGTGTTACTAATTTAAAATGTATTGAATTTGATGTATCTGTCCCTTCCAAAATCATGTTTCTAATCATCAATCATCATCATCAAAGATAATGATTCTGGTTCAAGCACTGTGCTTGAAGTTTGTGGTTGATGCTGCAGCTGCTGAGACATGGGTACTAACTGAAATGAGCGAGCACTGGACGTTTTTGAAAGGAAATTTGAGGCGTATCTTCGGACCGGTTCTAGAAAATGGACTCTGGCGCAGACGTTACAACAATGAGCTGTATACTCTATTTAAGGAGCCAAACGTCACAAAATTTATAAAACTGGGAAGACTTCGGTGGCTGGGTCATGTGGAGAGAATGTCCGAGCATCAAGCACCAAAATCCCTGCTGAACTCAAGGCCAATAGGGCGAAGGAGCTTAGGAAGGCCAAAATTAAGATGGAGTGACAACGTCCTCAAAGATATCTCTGCCTTAAAGCTTCGAAACTGGAGAGAGCTGGCACTAGACCGAGATGAGTGGAAGAAAATTATTGAGGAGGCCAAGACCCACCAAGGGTTGTAGTGCCAAGAATGATGATGATGATTATGTGTATATCCTTCTAAGTGATTCATCTAATTTGTTTTAATTTTTTATTTTGAATATATATGGCATTGTGACTACTTGATGTAACGTTAAATTTCAACGAAAATTACTATGTAAACATCTATGAAACACTAGTCATTAAATTTTTCATTTAAAAAATTATTAAAATAAAGTCTCACAGATACGAAGCTATTTATATGGGAAACGTATACGGAAGGCTCTTATACGATGGCCGAGGGCTCATAACCTGCACAATGCAACGTTCACCAATTACATCGTAAGAACAAGCACACATTTTCAAAATTTCTAAAATCGTATATATGTTTCAAATCTGGGAACCTTTCGTATATTTTATTGGATCATGCTAGAGACGTCTGAAGTCGCGACGTTTCTCATGAAACAGTATTTAAAGAGATTTCACAGCTATAAATTATCTTAATTAAATATCGTTTTAAATGCTGCACTTTAGTAGCTAGCTCAACAGCATATTATTATATTTTAATTAAATTTTTATTATTTATTTTAGTTGTTATTTTTTTCCACGTCCTTATATATATATTTTAAATTTTATGAAATGAATCACTTAAAAGGATATACACATAATATGAACCACAAACTTCAAGCACAGTACTTGAACCAGAATCATTATCTTACCAGGAAAATGAGCAGATCGAAGACACTTGTAATTGGAATAATCGACAGAGTCTTAATTAATAATATATCATTATTTATGTATCACAGTGGCGTGCAGTGGGTATAAACTTAGGTTATGCTGTGACCGACTATATAACTTATTATAATATATTATATAATATATAATATATTAACTATATATAATGAACTATTTTGAGAAGCTTCAATCCACAAAAATAACTGCACTATAAAAGAAGTATTGAAAACAATATTTCCTAAATAAATAAATATTTTATATAGGTATAGCTAATACGGCAAAAAATTCCAATATATTTCGAAGACGATTTATATATAATTAAATCGGGAACAATACTAATTTCAGATATACGTTTCTTTTCACAAAAATAAATCAAACATTTTATGATATCATTATGATATGACAGTGACAGATGATATTTGTCGTATTCGTATTTACATAGAAAAGACATAAAATTTACATCGAAAGTTTTGGGTGGAATTTGTAAAAAATAACATTTTTGCATGACGTGCGCCTGGCGTAGGACCTTTCGAAGAAGGACGTTACTACACAAAACTCGCAGCATTAAAAATACACGGTTTTTTTCTCGACTTGACTATATCTGTGGAACAAATTGGTTGGCGAAATAAATGAAGAATTGACACGAAGTTAAGCGCAGAAAAGTCGGAAATAAAACTTCTAGCCGTAGGACGAATACTGCTAGAATTTTAAATCTAAAAAAACAGATACGTCACGTTAAATGGAAACGTCAGAAATAAAACTTCTAGCCGTAGGACAAAATACGGCTAGAATTTTAAATCAACTTTTTCTTAAGATAAGGATTATTTAATTAATATTTGTTTCTCAGGATCTTTACTAATGCACAGCTTTTTTGCTTGTATGCGCTGCACGCCACTGATGTATCATGTACCTATTATTCTGTTAGTGTCTCTAACAAAATAAAGTAAAATAGAAATTTCATACACAAGCGATAGTAGTTAATGCTTTATCCAAAAATCTGATAGAATTGTTTGGTTGGTAATATTTTCATTAAATATTCTATTAATTTAACTAATTAATTACGTTAGGTACAGAATAAAAAATCTTGAAATTAATTAAAGGGAGGAAAATTGTTCGTTAGAAGCCAACTAATTATTTTCCTTCGTTTTAAATTGGTTGGTTGTAATCGGATTTGTGTCAAGACGGTCCTGCGTCACCAGCTCATTATTTCGCAGTAAATCCTTTATCTGGGTTCCGAGCGCGAGACGAGCATTTATTTTTATTTATTTCGTAAAACTACCACTGCGCCTGTCCGTAAAATAAATTCGTTAAATAAAGATTCTCAGAATTGAATATATGTATATATATATATATGTTAGTATTAATTTCTTTGGGGGTAACCCGCGTCAAAATCTGGTCCTCAGAAGGAGCATTCGTCAACCGACGTTTCGCCTGAATCACAACAGGCATCTTCAGGTTGTCTTGTTAATAAATTTCCGTCACGAGGGGCAGTGCGAGCACGTCCGTTCGTATCGGAAGCTTATTACCAAGTGAGGTCTGGTAAGTCAAAGTCTAAATTTGGGTGCTGTGGTCATTATTGGCCTTAATGATTTTTGGGAATTTTGTAAGGCCAATAATGACCACAGTAGCCAAATTTAGACTTTAACTTACCAGACCTCACCTGGTAATAAGCTTCCGATACGAACGGACGTGTACGCACTGCCCCTCGTGACGGAAATTTATTAACAAGACAACCTGAAGATGCCTGTTGTGATTCAGGCGAAACGTCCGTTGACGAATGCTCCTTCTGAGGACCAGATTTTGACGCGGGTTACCCCCAAAGAAATTAATACCAACATTTCTAACACCCGTGAAAACCTTCATTATAACATAACATCAACTATATTTATATATAGAACTTTCGAAAAATTTTATAATGTGTGAATATCCTTACGATGGACTTGGTGAACGTTGAATTGCGTAGAGTGATCACTTAAGCCAGCTCATACAGTTTTTAAGCCCTGGGCCATCGTATGAAAAGACTTACACACACGTTTTTCATATTCATAGCTCGTGAGACTTCCATAATTTATTTTAATTAAATAATCATCCCTCTGGGGACAAAATCCAATGTAAATTTTCACCGCCATTCCATTTGAAGTCACTCATACAACCTCCAGATGAAAGCTCTTTGAATCTTCTTTGAAAGTTCCATAAAGGTTACAAGAATAGAAAGAGTGGGTACGTGCTGCATTCAAAAAAATTTGGAAGTTGTATATGTTTAAGTTTTACAACTCGTTTCATATGTATGTTGTAATCATCCTTAGCGCGACTGACATCTAAAACTTTTTCATTCCCCTTAATTAACCATTAATGTCACTCATATAAAGAATTGAATGAAAAAGCTTTGGATGCCGGTCGCGCTAAGGATAATTACACCATATATATGAAACGAGTTCTTCTTCTTCTTCTTCTTCTTCTTCTTCTTCGTCTTCTTCTTCTACCCCTTATCCCATTAGGTCGGGGTCCCTACACCGCGTAGGAGGTTCTAACTCTTCCTATCTTGGGCTTCGCTCTCCACGTCAGCACATTTAGTTACAACGTCGCTTCGCAGCAGCCCTCCATCTGTTTACGCCAGCTCCTCTTAGGACGGCCCCTCGGTCTTCTGCCTTCTGGTCTTGCCTGGAATATCTGTTTGGCAGTCTATCTTGCCGGCAGATGAAACGGGTTGTAAAATTTAAATCTGTACATCACGAATGACTGATCACTTCCAAAAATTTGATACATGAGGTATTCTATCATGGGTGGAAATGGTGACCGTTACATTGTGTAAAGTGATCACTTAAGCCAGCCGTACGATAGATCGTGAGCCCTATGAACATCCAAAGACTTCCATACCTACTTTCCCATAAAAAATATAATTTCTTCTCTATGAGACATCTATAATATATCTTGATTAATGATGTCCCTGTGACAAATTCCAGCAGGTACTGTGTTCTGAAAAATTTGGAAAAACTCAAAATATTCTGAACATGTTGATCATTTTGAATTATAAAACGCATTTATTTTACATCTTAGGCATTTTTTCCTACATATTTCTTTCCAGTTTATTTCTACATATTACATGATATATACATATACTAAATACCCATAGTTCTTACATATTACATACCCGTGAACCTCTTATAAAATGATACCTTATTTTCTAACACGTTTCAAATATGTTATTCTAACGTCATGTTGTGGTGACACATTGTACACCCCTGAGTTCTGAGAAAACATGTTCATTGTTTTTAAAAAATAATTTCATTATATTGAAGAACACATTCTTATTGTGATGTTGCAATTTTGTTGCAACATCAACAACAATGTTGCAATTGCAACAAAGTTCTGTGAATTTTAATTTTTAAAACCGAATTTATTAATCAATTAGAAAAGACATACAGAAAAATCAAATCAAGGGAAAAATATTTGGCTGCTACCGGGATTCGAACTACGGATCTCCTCCTATCCGGGGCAGGAGATCCATGATTCGAATATTTTTTCGTTGATTTGATTTTTCGGTATGTCTTTTCTAATTGACCAATAAGTATAGTTTTAAAATTATTTAAATTTGTTTTTGTTTTAGGTTATCTCGGTATACAATTCTCGATTTTGGAAAAGGTGTTGTCCTTAAATATGTTAAATATTGCGACTTAAGTAATTAAATCAGCAGAAAAATAGATACAATGTAGATAAATACCTCCACAGGGCCTGTGCGCATCGAGTCTCGGAAATGACTTCTATTTTGCATGCTAATGCCTCCCGGAGAGTAAAATTTACATACTAATTCGTTTTTACCCGGTGATTACTACAATTTACTTATTTCTGAATCCTCAACTAGTTTTTTAAGCGTGTGTCCGCCCGGACTCTTTTACCCATTATTAAGCCTTTACAAAGTGCTTCATTTATTTTAAAAGTACCTACATTAAAGTAAATGAAAAATAAATTAAGATAGGTTAAGTAAGACTCGCAGAGAGGAAGCTATTTATATGGGAAACGTGAATTAAAGTCTTTGTAGGGTGGCCCAGGGCTTATGACCTGTATGACCTATCTTAAATACTATGTCACGGGAGTAACCATATGCGTCTCTAGCATTGTAAATTCAAATATTTAGTTATTAGTAGTTAGAATAGCTTCGTAATGGTGAGAATTCTATAATTTTTCTTAAATAATAAGTTTAAGTATTTCGGCAGTATTATTACTGAAAATCTGGACCCTGATACGGAGATCAAATGCAGAATAGAGACAGCCCGTGCATGTTTTAATAAGATGAAAAGTCGACTCTGTAATGACGACTTAAACTTGAAGCTCAGACAGAGATTGATCAAATGCTATGTATGGTCAGTTCTACTTTACGGTGTTGAAGCATGGACGCTGAAGGTGACTACTCTAAATCGCCTAGAGGCGTTCGAAATGTGGATACATCGTAAAATGTTAAGGATATCTTGGACTGACATGACTAGTAATGTTGAAGTTTTACGTAGAGCAAACACAAACAGACAGTTACTCAACATAGTAAAGCTCCGTAAAATTTCAAATTTTGGTCATTTTTATTTTATTTTCATTTATTGGTTTTCTTACAGCCATATAATTAATCAATCTTGAAAAAAACAATAATTGATGTACAGAGTTTTGGGCCAATTACAAGAAAACACATATATACAATCGATAAAAAATAAGAAAAAACATGTCCAATAGTGAGTTTGTGTGAGTGTGTGTATTTGTGTGTTTATTTATTTATTTTGTTTTGGGAAAAGTTAACAGCAAAACAATCTTAAAAATTTTCCACTGAATTTAAAAATTTACTTTAACATACATTAATAGCGAATGGAGAGGGTGGAGGGGAATGTGGGACAGGAGTAGAAGGGAAGATATAATGTACAAATTAGTTTGGGTGCGGTAGTGTAGATATTGTTTGTTTTATGTTTCTTATTGTTGCGTTGAAAATGTCAATGTGGTGATAGTTTGTGTTAAATGAATTTGTGGATCTGTACATAAAGGAGTTTTGTTTTGAGTTGGTCTTACAAAAGGGGAGATGAAAAGTAGGTGAATGTCTGTTATTGCGAGTTGGGATGTGGTAAGATATTCGTTGAAGAAGTTCCGGACTATCAACTAGATTGTGTGTTATTTTGAATAGCATCACCGCGTCAGCTATGTTTCTTCGACGAGTTAGGGTCTGCATGTTAAAAAACTTCGCAGAGTCTTCATTGCTTATATGAGATCTAAATGAACGGAGGTCTAGGTATCTTAGGAATCTGTTTTGGACGCTTTCAATTCTATTTTCGTGTACTGCATAACCTGGATTCCACACCTGAGATGCATATTCTAAAATACTACGAACGTATGAGAAATAAAGTGTCTTGAGGGTACTGATATTTTTGAAATGTTTACATGTGCGTATGACAAAACCAAGCATAGATGATGCGTTGGTGACTATATAATCGATATGTTTGTTGAAATTTAATTTACTGTCAAGTATCACCCCAAGGTCTTTGCTTTCGGATTTGGTAGATAATGTTATATTATTAATTGAATATTCATTAGAGAATACCTTTTTATTTCTTGTAAAGCGTACAACGAAGCATTTAGAAACATTTATTTCCAGGCTGTGGGCATTGCAATACGTGTTCAGACGATGTAGGTCATCTTGCAGCCTTCGACAATCTTCTAGTGAGTTTATGGGAGAAAAAATTTTCATATCATCTGCATATAGGATAGTTTTTGAGTTTAGAAAGCAATCACCTATATCATTGATATAAATGTTAAATAGCAATGGTCCCAGCAGACTGCCTTGAGGTACTCCAGATGTTACAACAACAGTGTTAGATTTAAACCCTGCAACCACTACAATTTGACTACGGTTGGAGATATAAGAAGTAAGCCAACGATAAAGATTGCCGTGAATACCTATCTTTAAAAGCTTGTTTGACAGTGTTGAGTGATCAACCCTATCGAACGCTTTACTGTAGTCGGTGTAGATAGTGTCTACTTGTATTCTGTTATCTAAGTTATCTTGGAGGTATTCTACGAAAGTCAAAAGATTTGTGGTTGTAGATTTACCACTAATGAAACCGTGTTGATTAATATTCAAGGTAGTGTAACGTATCTACCTGTACACCTAAGCTAAATACCTGACTATAAAGTTTAATAATATAAGTTTTACGAAGAGCCCAAAGCTTGAGACTTTAAGCTACCGAATTAAGCTTTATTACGACTTTTGTGACTTTTAAGCACACACTTTATGCTTTAAGCTTCTAAATAAAAACTAAGTCGAACTTAGAACTTCGGAAGTATATTTACATGAAAGCTAATATTATTTTTTTTTTGTTAAGATAATGTCAGACAAAGGCAAGCTTTGTCTGACATTATCGCAGCCCGAGATTCTAAGGGAATGGAAGACACAGATTTGTAAGTGAAATCCAAGAAGTGTCTAACCACTTCTGTTCAAACGTGGATTTTAGATGCCCCCCCCCCCCCCCTAGGGGGGAGGGGGATGCGGCCCCAGAGCATCGCCGCATCCGGTGGTTAACTCCTGTTTAGACATAACCTCCCACACTAAGCTGCAGACCAAGATCAAGCCGAGACTCTATTGCTCCTGCTGGAATCCCCCGAAGTCCTCGCTTCCCGGCGACAAACATATCAGGAAGAAATCCCGCGTCTGATATTAAGGTTTGTATATTGTCCCGCGGGGCAGTCAAATTGACTGGTGTATATGATGAGGATCCCACGTTGCGGCTACATGAGCCGGATTATTATGATGTTTACTGCTGATTAAAGGGCTGAATGAACTAACTGGGTGACTGGAAAAGACTCTCCCTTGAGCGCGTCAGTCAGAGCCATGTTAGCATCGCCAAATATAGTTGATGTGATTGATCCCACGTTGTAGTCTTATTGACTAGAGATATTAAATGATGGTAAAACAGCATGATTATTACAGTTGATTGTGTAGTTCCTGATATGTTTCTCGCTGGCCGGGAAGAGAGAACCCCGAAGGTCTCTGTATACAGCAAGTTAGAAAAGGTGGTGACTGATGAGAATGATGGTGTTAGTAATGCCATCGCGCGCCTGAATGCGGTCCCGATCATAAAATTGATTGTTAAACTGCTAACAGATCTCGTTCATTAAAGCGGCCCCGAGCATAAGTATTGACTGTCGAACTGCTACCTGCATCTTATAATTTCTCGTTCATGAGGAACGTCCTATCTCGTCCTTGAGTACGGAGTTATTACATTCACATACATTCATAACCAGAGCCCGAGCTCGTCGAGCCAAGGGGAGTGAAAGAACGTAGGGGCTTCTTCCCTCCGGCTGTGTTTGAGGCACGACGCTCTGGTCCGATTCGAAATGCTTCACCTTTGCTTGACTAAACACATTTTAACTGTGTGGAGGCTTTGCGCAATCCTACTTAGACCCACCCAGAGTGTCCCCGCAGTCCCGTTCATCCCCTGGATCAAGAACACGCACCCCGTCATTTGATCCCAGTTACATACAACTATCTGTATCACGAGTGTATCTCTTTCTTCAATCCCCTTCATTTGCTTCTCATAGTTGCTCGTCCATGCGGAACGCCCTGTCTCGTACGTTGATGAGGTCCCGAACGAAGGTTTCGATTGAGGTACGGCTACCTGAGTCTTTTAGCTGACATTCATGAACATTCATATCCGGAATTCGAGCTCGTCGGGCCAAGGGAGTGAAAGAACGTAGGGGCTTCTTCCCTCCGGCTGTGTTTGAGGCACGACGCTCTGGTCCGATTCGAAATGCTTCACCTTTGCTTGACTGAACACATTTTAACTGTGTGGAGGCTTTGCGCAATTCTACTTAGACCCACCCAGAGTGTCCCCGCAGTCCCGTTCATCCCCTGGACCGAGAACACGCACCCCGTCATTTGATCCCAGTTACATACAACTATCTGTATCGCGAGTGTATCTCTTTCTTCAATCCCCTTCATTTGCTTCTCATAGTTGCTCGTCCATGCGGAACGCCATGTCTCGTACGTTGATGAGGTCCCGAACGAAGGTTTCGATTGAGGTACGGCTACCTGAGTCTTTTAGCTGACATTCATGAACATTCATATCCGGAATTCGAGCTCGTCGGGCCAAGGGAGTGAAAGAACGTAGGGGCTTCTTCCCTCCGGCTGTTTGAGGCACGACGCTCTGGTCCGATTCGAAATGCTTCACCTTTGCTTGACTGAACACATTTTAACTGTGTGGAGGCTTTGCGCAATTCTACTTAGACCCACCCAGAGTGTCCCATCCCCTGGACCGAGAACACGCACCCCGACATTTGATCCCAGTTACATACAACTACCTGTATCGTGAGTGTATCTCATTCTTCAATCCCCTTCACTATTCCATTTATACAACAATCACGTGACTAACCTCGAGAGTCTAGCACCGGTAATAAGATCTCATTATGCTACGTTGGAAGTTAACATTGCATAACCGGACGGAATGCCTATTTCCCGCGATCATATTCAATTTGTAAAACGCAATAATATGTATTTATATATGTTAGTAAAACGTTTGAAATGCAGAATGAACGTATGATGACCTCGCTTCTATCCTAAAGATAATTAAGATATAATCCCGACGTTATAATCCCGACGTTACGTCCCGACATCAGTACTAATTTGTTTCCGCGTCCGTTACCGTCGAACTCTGACCCCACGTAATGAAATGAATAGTGACCATGAGACAATGACAAATTATATAGCACGAACATTCCATTTGATACACATAAGAAAACATCAGGAATAAATAATATCAAAGGTCCTTATCTTAGTTCTGTAGTTGGTCTGCTTCTGAGATGGCATCCTGATCCGAAGTAATATAACTCTCCAAAATTGAGCAATTACCAGCGCCTGTGTAGCCCTTCATTTCCCTTGTATATATATATTTTAATATCAGCGCCTGTAAAACTGTATTAGATCCTAGAAACAAGAAAACTATTCCCTCTACGCCGAGCACATACAGAACATAAACCCCTTCAATCTAGTTCATCCACGGTTATGCAAAAAGGCGAAAGAATAGTAATAGTAAAAGGTCCTTAACTGACAGAAGTTGAAGTTCTCTGCAAACTGCCCATATCTTCTAGTGGCGCCTGTGTATTCCAATAACAACTTTCCAGTCATGTATTTAACATAACGTCCTCCTTGTGTGTATGTGTGCTTCAATATCTGCCATCCAGTTAATGGTTCCCAAAATAGTGTTTTCCTTGTATATATATTTCAATATCAGCACCTGTAAACCTGTATAGAATCCTAGAAACGAGAAGACTATTCCCTCTACGCCAAGCACATACAGAACATAAGCCCTTTCAAACTAGGTCATCTACGCCGTATAGTGATATCACAAGCAGACATAAACAATACAATTACAAGTATGCTTGCGTTCTCCCCCCACCTTGGTGGAAATATTCGCATTCGTATTCACCGAATAGTAGGCGTAACATTCGCATTCGTGAAGGTAGTATTCGTTGCATCAAGGTTATTATATGTTCAAGTTCCCCCACCTTGGTGGAAATATTCGCATTCGTATTCACCGAATAGTAGGCCTGATATTCGTTTTCGTGGGAGTAGTATTCGTTGCATCAAGGTTATTATATTTACAAGTATGTTCAAGTTCCCCCGCCTTGGTGGAAATATTCGCATTCGTATTCACCGAATAGTAAGCCCGATATTCGTACTCGTGAAGGTAGTATTCGTTGCATCACTCTCAATAATAAAATCATATAGATAAATAATTACGGTAACTCATAAAAAAATGATATTACTTATATTAAACGAACAAAACAAAACAATCTGTCATATTAGTAAATAACGTGATCACGGAAGACCGAAGGTTAACTACCCCTGAACACACCGCGAACTGCCCACAATAGTGAATAATGTTATAGAAAACATTTCAAATATCTAATATTGAATGAATAAAACAATGTCATATGAAAAACTATCACGGTTACGGAAGACCGAAGGTTAACTACCCCTGATCAAACCGCGAACTGCCCACAATAATGGAAAATGTTGTAAAAACATTTCAAATATCTAATATTGAATGAATAAAACAATGTGACTATTCCCTCCACGCCGAGCACATGCAGGACATAAACCCCTTAAATATAGTTCATCTACGCTGCATAGTGATATAACATGCAGGCGTAAACATTACACATGTACTATCCATTAACCGATTAAAAGGCGTAGCAATATATCAAAATGTAATTATAATTACAGGTATGTTTGAGTTCCGCCACCTAGGAAATACGTAGATTTTTGATTTCAATATATTGTGCAATATACACTATGTTTATAAGATCGTCCGTTGACAAGTAGTTATGAACTTCTTATAAAATATTATTCCGCAGCAAATATTCAAAGAAATTATATTAACTAAAATATTTCTAACATCTTGGGATCGCATACGAAATTGATAATATCTAATGCCCTTTGTGAACAAACTCTTCCTCTCTGTAGTCAAATAAGCTGATGTTTATGTTTACTCAGTCTATAAATATGCCGTATCAACGTATAATATAACATAATATATATATTAATGAAGATAAAACAATTTCAATTAGCGTTGCAATGAAGCGAAACAAAGGAATATATAAAACCCAAAGAAGTCCAATTTTAATTATTCGTTACTAAGGGAATATATATATTGCGCCCCCTATTGCTATTCACGTTAGCGGAGACTCAAAATGTTGCCTAAATCTTCCATCAGGTGTCAGTAACGTATATTTCTAAAATATATTTGACAATTTCATATATGGGCCGGTTTTATAAGAAAAAATGAACTTAAATTTCCTTTGTAAATCAAGACATAAAGTAATTTTAAATCAAACTTATTACACTCAAATGAAACGCGCCACGTACTGCCGCTTACTATAGACCAATCCTTTACGAAGGCTCAAACCCTTTCTTGATTCCCGCTAGGTGGCGGTAGAAACATTTCAAATATCTAATATTGAATGAATAAACAATGTCATATGAATAACCATCGCAATTAAGGAATATATACAATTCGAAACACGTCTTTATAAGAACTTGATAGGAACAAATCGTGTTTTCAGCGATTGCCTAATGATACGCAATACAAACATGTAACGAGTTCAAATAAACCACACATTCATGTTTTAATAAAATAAATATAAAATCCAGATGCATTTTTAAAATATATTGTTTGTAGGAAATTCCTCGCACGATTTGAACCTATATCACGCCTACAATCGTGATATCAAAACACCATAAATACTCCGATCCCAATTATTTCCAA